>JAXFYN010000793.1:0-97252 GCA_036172215.1 Camellia granthamiana | reverse complement strand
GGCATTAATTTAATCTAATTTAATCATTCCAAATAGAATTTCAATTAAACCTATCATAAAATTCTAAAAATCCTAATTAACACATAAGTCAAGTCAATTTCTGAATCAGATGCCGATAAGGCCTTCAATTCACAGAACAAAGCATGAACATGAACAGATCTTCCTACAACAATAGATATAGACACAAATAATGCAACACATACAAGCAATTTAGTTCAGAATTTCGTCTTAATTACTTATTAAGCATAATTAATCATGGGTTAGCGCTAATCTTGTTATAGTTGGCCGGCCTAGCTTCCATGTTTCGACAGATCAACTTCCAGCCCTCTCCTAATTGAGTTCCTCCCATGACCCAGCATTGAGGACTCGGAGCAGATGGAAGTATTCTACACCAAGCTTGGTCCCTCTTGGATGGACCTTATCATCCTTTTCCTTAAAGAACGGACCCTTCCGGCCGACAAAAAGGAAGCACATAAAGTCCGAGTGAAGTCAGAGCGGCTTTGGCTCTCTCCATCTGGCGCTTTATATAAGAAGTCATTCATCGGTCCATACCTCAAGTATATTCATCCAAACAACGTGGAAGCTTTCCTTTACGAAATCCACGAAGGCATATGTGGAAGTTGCATCGAGGGGAGATCTTTAGCCTACCGCGTTATTGAGCAAGGATATTGGTGGCCGTGCATGCAAGCAGATGCGCAGAAATATGTTAGAAAATGTGAAAAATGCCAAAAGTTCACCCACCAAATTCACTAGCCGGCCAGAGAACTTCTCCCCTCACAAGTCCTTGGCCTTTCGCAATGTGGGGGCTGGACATAGTGAGACCACTCCCAACAACGCCAAGCAACCGGAAGTTCTTCATTGCGGCAGCAGACTACTTCACCAAGTGGGTTGAAGCCGAGCCCTTAGCAATTATCAATGAAAAGGATGTCAAGCGGTTTGTTTGGCAGAACGTGATTACGCGGTTTGGCATCCTAAGGCTTTGATTTCTGATAATGGCACCCAATTTGACGGACGGTTGTTCAGAGGAATTTGTGAGGAATTGAAGATAGAATTCTACAATTTCACCCCGGCCTACCCTCAGTCCAACGGCCAAGCTAAAGTATCGAACAAGACCATTCTAGATGGATTGAAGAAAAGGCTGGAGAAAGCCAAAGGCAAGTGGCCCGAGGAACTTCCTAGTGTCCTCTGGGTATATTGGACAACCCCGAGACGATCGACCGGGGAGACTTCTTTTGCCTTGGCATATGGCATGGAGGTAGTTATCCTATTGGAGATTGGTATGCCCACCATCCGCAGTGAAAATTTTGAACCCGAACTGAACTCTAACGCCATCGCCCTAGAATTGGACCAAGCTAACGAACGCCGAGAAAAGGCGTTAATCCACGTGGCCGAATATCAACAAGAATTGTCCAGAAAGTACAACAAAACAGTGCACCCCAGACCGTTTAAAGTCGGGGACTGGGTTTTAAGGAAGGTGATGGGCAACACACTAGTATCGGGAGAAGGAAAGCTAGGGGCAAACTGGGAAGGGCATTACAGGATAATCAGTCTGGCAGGTAAAGGGGCATACCACCTAGAGGACTTGGATGGCAAAAGTGTACCCCGGCCATGGAATGCGGCCAATCTCAAGCTGTACTATATTTAGTCTTTGTCTTTTGTGTGCAATTTTTTGTAAAGGGACAAGTTTCCCCTCTATTTACCAATGTGATACTCCATTTGCCAATGTAATAGAAATGAATTATTTTTGCATAGGAAGTTTGTTGTGTTTGAAGTAATGTAGTGAACGAGGGGCAATCGCCTCTAAAGCCGAGATATTTTACCCCGGCTGAAAAGGTTGATGATTTGTTCAACTCTGTGGATTTAGTCGAGATGTCTTACCCTGGCTAAAAGAGTTGATGATTAGTTCAATTCTATGGTTTTAGCCGAGATGCTTTACCTCGGCTAAAAAAGTTGATGATTTGTTCAACTCTGTGGTTGTAGCCGAGATGTTTTACCCCGGCTAAAAGAGTTAATGATTTGTTCAACTCTATGGCTTTAGCCGAGATGTTTTACCCCGACTAAAAGAGTTGATAATTTGTTCAACTCTATGATTTTAGCCGAGATGCTTTACCCCGGCTATTTGAGTTGATGATTTGATCAACTCTGGGATTCTAGCTGAGATATTTTATCCCGGCTAAAAGAGTTGATGATTTGTGCAACTCCAGGATTTAGCCGAAGAGTTTTTGCTCGCTCAATGGAGTTGACGATTTGTTCAAATTCAGTTATTTCAGCCGAGATAATTTTGCTCGGCCGTTAAAGCGAATTGTTGGCCCAGTATTAAGTCCCTAGCCAAAATGATTTTTGTCTCGGCCGAAGAAGTTAACAAATTATTCATCTCTTGGATCTTAGCCAAGACGATTTTGCTCGATTACGAGTCAATGAGGAGTAAATGTTTGGTTCCAGTCCTTTATGACTGAGATAACTTCCTCGGTTCGATCCGTAGGTAACATGTCGGGCACGTGTGGCGCAGTGGCGAAATGAAACGCAACATACATTATAAGAATGCGAGTGAAATGTGAACAACTTTGCATTAATTAAGAATTTCAGTACAAAATGAGGGGCAGGTAGCCCGGTTACATACGCCAAAAAAAAAAATGGTGAACTCTTGACTAAACTGAGGGGAGAGATCAGCGAAGTCATCCCCGGCTCCCTCCACGGCAGCCTTCAGATCTACCGTTGAGGGAATTTCTCTGATACCGGTCTCCTCTTGGCCGGTTTCCTTTAGGCGGCCCTCTTTCTCAGCTTCCTCCTCAATGTCGTGCCCGACCTCTTCCTTTGCCTCCTCTTGCAGCACATTGAAGACTTCATTCGCGTACGGCACTATGTAGGTTGGCAGGAAGGCAGCGGGGAGAGAGGTAAAAACCTCGGTTCTAGATCTTTGGTCGAGCTGTTCATAGGCAACCTTCTAACCGGACTTAAAGAATATGTCCTTGGTGGCCTCAACCTGTTTGGTATAGCTCTCTTCGGCCCCCTTGAAGCCGAGATTGTTTACCGCGTCCACTTCATCTTTCCTAGCCTGCTTTAACGCTTCCAGCTCGGCCCAGAGCGCATCTTTTTCCTTCTCGGCGGATCCAAGTTGGCCGAGCAATTTGGTGTTGTCCGCGTTGGCCATCTCCAGCGAAGTCTTGGACCTCCCCAGCTCGGTCTCCAAATATTTGACCTGATTTGTGGCATCGATTACCTTTTGCCGGAGTTTATAAATCCAGTCCATCACGAGGTGCTGTTTTTGGGTGGCTTGTAAGAGAACGTATTAGAGTTCAAATAAGAAAATTAACCATGAAAACACTTGAACAAATTTGAGCAAATTCGCAAAACTCTTATCCTGGTCATGGATTTAACCAAGGACTTCACGAGGTGGGTGTCGGGCACGTGGTTGCCGCCGGTTATGTCGTTCGGCAAAAATAATGCTTTTGTCAGATCAAAAGCCAAGAGGTGTTCTTTATCGTCCTTGATTGACGCGGTGGCCGGGATCTCCTTACCCCGGTGTTTCAACTGTGGCTACCATGAGGGCGTTAGCTCAGACTCCTCTGCCGGTTGCTCGGTGCTCAACTTGGCGATGAGCTCGGCTATTAGATTGGTCGAGCGGAGCCTTTTCTCGGCTCAGCGACTTTTCTTGCTGGCTTGCGTCGTAGTGGTCGACGCCAGTGCGATCACTGTCATGACCCGTACCCGCCCCTATAAATTAAGGTCATAACCGGCTAGTAATCATGAGATTACCTATGGCCTCAAATCAAAGCAGACATATAGCAACAGAGTGAAGGGGGCCAAAACGGAAGCAAACTTAAAAATTTTGTCCAATGAGCTATGCTTACATGGCATGTTAAAACATTTCAGATATACTTAATAATAACTCACACCACATATCAGTAGTTTAACATCTTGTATACCCAGGATCATTCAAACACATAGTCAGCCATGCCAAAAGCTTATACACATAAATGGTCTATCATGACCAATAGAAGTAGCACAAGAAATACAAAAGATCATAAACAAAGCCTCTTGCTTGAGGCACTTGGGTTGACTTCACAAAACTCGGGTTCCTTTCTTAAATTCCACTAAGGCTGGGGTTTGAACGTCCCTTTGCTCACCTACATACATATAAATGAGAGTGAGCTAATGCCTAGTGAATAATATCAAAATAGAGAGGTTAATGAATGAGATCCTTTCATAAATGAATCATACTCGTAATGTACATATTTGAACCACTATTCTCATTCACACCAGATTCGACAAATCTCAACAAAGAAAAACGACCTTAGGTCCAACACATCATGTCCATATGCAAACCGACCTCAGGTCCAATTCTTATATAAAACAATACGACCGCGGGTCCATCTGTACGAAACGACCTTTGGTCCAACTAACTCTCTATTCAAACGACCTTTGGTCCAATTCGAACACATCAAACGGCCTCGGGTCCCATTCAAACATATCAGGCGTATCAAACGGCCTCAGGCCCATTCTCTTTATATTCGTATCCTTGCATATTTCATATCATGATCATGATCCCTTTCATTCAAACGACCTTTGGCCCATCACGATGTTCCAACATATCAAATGACATATTCAAACGGCCTTTGGCCCATCTTTGCATTCATGTCAAACGACCTTTGGCCCAATCGTTCATATCCGACAGCCTTTGGCCCAATCATTCATGTCTTATGGCCTTTGGCCCAATCATTCATGTCCAATGGCCTTTGACCCAATCATTCATGTCTAACGGCCTTTGGCCCAATCATTCATGTCCAACGGCCTTTGGCCCAATCATTCGTGTCTGACGGCCTTTGGCCCAATCATTATTATATTCAAACGGCCTTTGGCCCATCTTTACATTTAGACATATCAAACGGCAAATGGCAAACGGCAAACGGCAAATGGCAAACGGCCTTAGGCCCAAATCAATTTTATCAAACGTATCAAACGGCCTTATACAAATTAGGCATATAGAATACTCATTCATATTTTAAATCAATAAATCCATGGAGCTTATACAAAAGTAGCATTTGGAAAGTGACATACTTGAAAATATCTTTACTAAGATATTACTCACAGTGTTCTGCCAGTGGATTTGCCTTTGAGCTTGACCCTACACATTACATAACACATATGGGTCACAAACGATTCAATCCGTTCTTAATTTATACATTCCTCTTAGGCTCCTTTCTTATCATTTTAACTCATTCACAATGCTCGATGCATGCCTAAGAGTACTTAGAAGTGAAAGAGAACGGAAAGTGAAAAACAGAACACCTTTACAAATTTTCTGAAACAGGGCTCCCCGCTCGAGCGTGGCTTTGGCCGCTCGAGCGGACCCATTGGGTCTGCAAAAATACTGGTTGCCTCATTTTTACGCTCGAGCGTGACTTCGGACGCTCGAGCTGATGGTCGACATATGTGACTCATGCTCGAGCGTGAATATCCCCCGCTCGAGCGGACATCAATGTCTGCACAAAAATTCTGGGAGCTCACATTTCACGCTCGAGCGGCGGTTCCCCTGCTTGAGCGGACTTCATGAATTCTAGGTTTTCCAGAACTGTTCTTGAAGCTCAAACTCAACTTTCAAAGGTCCAAAACTCATGATTTTGGTTCAAAACATGCAAATACATTATACCACATGAGAATATAAGTGTATAGGACCGAATTGTTAAAAATCACAATCTAATTCTCAAATAAATCCTCATTTCTTTTGTATGATCAAACCCATACATTCAAATTTCATCCAAAATTCATATCTCTACCAATTCAACATGCATGTTAGTCTTTGACCCTAATTCCATTTCAAATAGCACCAATGATGCTCATAACCATGAAAATCAACAAAACTATGCTTGCATGTATGCTGTAATACTCATATTCCCATATTCAACTTGATACATGCTTGATTATGCAAAATCATGGTAATTCTATACATGCATGTGCATATTAATTTCAAATGCATCAATTTCATCTCAATTTATGTTCTTGATTACCCAACTAACTTGAATACACAAATTTACAAACTTATACTCATGAATTTATGCTCAAATGCTCACCTAGAGGTTCAATCTTCCAAATAGTAGCAACTTCTTGAGGCCTAGCCCTTCAAAGCTTGAGCTCTTTAGCAAGATCTTCAAGATTGGCCCTTCTCTCTCTCTAAATTCAGTTCTCTCTCTCTTTAGAGAGCAAATTCAGATTCTTTGAGCTCAAAGAATGAGCTTAAGTGTAGTTGGGTCCCTTATATAGGCTTCCTTAATCAAATTTGATTAGGATTAATTTATGGTCCTTAATTCAATCAGTTTAAACCAATTATTTCATTCTGAATCAGTTTTCAATTAAATTTCACCGTAGGCTCTAAAAATTATGCTAATCACAATGGCGTAAACATTTTCGGTTTCTATGGCCGATAAGGCCTTCAATTTAAATTCCAAAGCAGAAAATCAAACAGATTTTCCTATGGTAAACAGATACAAAGCCAAAATCACATATAATCATGCAATTAACATCCAAATTCAAATTAAGCACATAATTACAAATGTAATCATGATTAATTAACATAGTACATGACACGATTATCATAATCACGGTCCCTGATGTTTGACCGGCAGGGGAGGCGCGAGGTGGGATGCTCGGTAACTCGGTGGATGTGGCGGTGATAAGATTCTTGATTCGGTTCCGTTTGGCCATTTCCTCCTCATCGGTTAGCTGGATTAGGGGCATGTCCGGAAGTGTTGGATCAGGCGGTAGGGATAGTGCTTGCAGAAAGTCTGTAACCTTACTTCTGCGAAGAGCTGTGTATCGATAGCTCGGTACGTAACCGAGAAGGTCGTGGCAATCTCGGTAACAATACCACAGCACGGCTCTGATAGCAGCCTCGTTTGGGTTGAAGTAATTCACTTGCAAGGCTTCGATAGTTGCAAGGAAGAGAGTGATTAGTACAGAATAGTAAAGGAAAGTAATTTGACCGGTCAGTGAGCACGGTTTACATGTCGAACCGAAGTTCTTACTGATGTACCAGTCGGGCACATCAGCCGTCTCGTAATTCCCGAACACCCAAAAGAAGTCATCATTATGCATATCTTTATTCGGTGTGCCGGTTACCAGCTTTTCCTTGCCCGCCCTAATTTTCAAATAATAGTTAAACCTGACGACTGTATGCCCGAGGGTGTATTGGTGCAAAATCTCAGCCAGTCCTAGGTTCAGGCCAAGCCGGTGGTTCAGTTCGGTTACCCCATTTATTATTCTGAAGGTGTTTGTCAAAACTTGTGTTGGCACTAGCTCGATACGCCTCAGGAACTCACACATCAGAGGTTGAACCGGGAAACGCAAACCTCCCTTGACTATAGACAGCACAGTGAAGGGGCATTGATCCAGTCTACCCCAAGGGGTGGTGTCTTCTACACCGAGCTCAAGGTGGATGTCTTCAGGGACACCATACTCCTCTCGGAACGTGGCTAGTGCGCCTGGCGTGTTAACGAGGAAGTGATAACGCCCCATGTGAAGCCGATTGGCTTTAGCACGGTAGTGTTGGTTTGGTAGAGTTTCAAGCGATGACTGCTCGGCCTTTGAGAGCCCTGGTGTTGGTGTCTGGTCTCCTAGGACTCTGCAGTAAAAGCCAAGTGCAAGTGATAGCACCGTCGTTCAAACGAGCTTGACTTTAGCCTAGACACTGGAAGTGCAACAGCACCTCGGTCTCAATGGGTATACTTAGTAGCTCGGTTGCTCAAGCGAACCAAATATTAGTCCGGTCGAGCGGCCTAGCATTCTATTAGCTTAGTTCCCACCCAAATCTTACAAACTTGTAACTTGCTCAGTTATATTATGGTTTGGGATCAAACGAAGACCTGGAGCTCGGTCGGTCCCAGATTTTGGCACGTTCATCACAGAAGATGATGAACAGTTACAAGGGTGGTTTTTTGCGATTACAGTGGAGATGAACCCTAGCCTAACCTCATTTGACGCCCTAAAGCCCATAATCGTCATGCCCTAGACTCACTTATGTGAGATGATTCTTAAGAATGTGAAGAATTGAAGGAGCCACGGAGGGAATGAGAAGAACTAACCAATTTAGAGATGGGGGATCCTTCCACGTGACGATGGCGAGGCCAAAATATACCAGGAGGATGCTTCAACGTGAGCGAGGGATACGGAAAGCGAGTGTGGTTACGTTGTAGCTCTGGACCAAAGGGTTGTATAAGGAAGAGAATGTGCAGTAGAGGGAGAGAGTGAAGGGGCATACGATGTGCATATGAAGGCAGAAGAGGCGCAAAAATTTGAAACTAAGGAGACGGCGTGCGGCGGCTGGGTTGGCTCAATGAGGCCAATTGGCAAGAGACACATGGCTGTGATAAGACCATTGTCAGAATTGAAGAGACAGGAAGTGATGTTGAAACATCGACCGAGCTGATTCATGATTTCGGCCGAGGAAGCACTCTGACGCGGATGGGATTAAGGGACAATTAAGAGGGGGTTCCTTAATTTGACTTTGGACCGAACTCATTGGGCCGGGCTGAGTGGGCCAAGCTTGTTGGGCTGAGCCAAGTCCATGTGATCAACGGGCACCTTGGGTTAAGGAGCCCGGTCCGGTTGAGCCAGATTAACTTTAGTCCACTAGCCCGGTGGGATAGCGCACTTCAGTGAGTTAGACAGGACTTCCAAGTTTGGGCCGACCGAGCAGGAGAGTTGTCGGAATTAAGGAGCTTGGTGGAGGTACTGCGCGGTGCGAAGTAATCAAGGAAACCGGTCAAGAGGAATGGTTACGTTGGCAAGACGTGGTGCTGCGCTAATAATTGCCCGGTTGGAAGTGATGCGTGGTTGTACGGCATCGCGGAAGGGAGGTTCCACAGATCGTACATTAATGCAGTTTGGCGGTTTTTGTTAGGTGGTGTTTAGCTGTTTTAGCGTTGACACGTAAGCAAATGTGAGAGGGGAGCAGGTCTATGCGTCCCGAGAGGATTGGGCGCGAAAGAGAGCGCAGAAACCATATAAACAAGATTACATCTCCATACAGAGGCATGGTGAAAAAACTGAACTACCACATTGTCACCTCTCTCTCTCTCTCTCTCTCTCTCTCTCTCTCTCTTTCTCTCTCTCTCTCTCTATAGGTGTGCTAACTTGATCTTCGGAGGGGCTTTCTGGCAACACACTGCCGGGTAGCTCACCGCCGTTGTGTTCGCAGGTTAATCGGAACGAAGCAGAGCTTGGACACGAGGAGTGCGGGTGGTATCGGATATTTGCTCCTTCACAAAAATATACTTCAAATTTAGTATTGCCATGGTAAATAATTTAAATAATATGCTTCATAAATTTTAAATCAAATGTAATATTCACTATAATAGTCATTTCCAACATTTAATCTCATAAAAAAACAAACTTGGGATACATATTATTTCCAGTCAAATAGTTCAGGAATTATATATTCCAAGACAATGCCTCGTTTGGATTAGGGTTGGGCATAGGGTTATTCGACCTGTACAACTAGCCCTACCGACCCTACCTGCACACGTATGGGCGATTTTGCCAATACAATAGGGTAGGGTACGGTTTGGAATATTTCAAATTTTCGATTTGTACGTGGGTTGCCGGGTTTGATCTACACCCGCCACAACTGCCTGCACTTTTTTATTTTTTTTTGGGAAACCTGGACCATTCATTTATTCCCTTTATTATGTAGATATTTTTGCCTAAACAAAACCAATTGAGAAACCCTAATCTCTCAAATCAAAACATCTGAGAGCACTACTCTCTTCTCATCTCACTCTCTTATCACACTCTCTCTCGTTTTTCATTTGCGCAGCACTGAGAGCACCGATCGACCTTCGCAATCGACTCTCTCTCTTCTTTAACTCTCAGGTAAGGACTCTCTCTCTCTCTGTCACCGTCCATCCTCATCATCAGATCTACAGATCCGCGAGTCGACTGTTCTACATAGAACCGATCAGAGGGAGCCGATGAGAGTAGGGTTTAGCTGATGAGATTCAAGGAAATGTTCACATGGTGGTGAAATGTTCCATTGCTTTTTGGTTTATTTGCAGCTTGATTTTTTATTTTTTGGTTCTTTGGGTTTGAAACGAATAAATCTGTGTAGAGTTTGTGATGGTGGTCTGTGTTTGAACAAATCTATTGTTGTTGACATTAAATTTTTTTTTTGTTGGGTTCCTTGGGTTTGAAGACCTGTGTCATATTTTTTTTTGATGGTGTTGTTGTTGTTGTGGATGAAACAGATAAAGTTTTTATTTTTGTTTTTGTGTTGAACAGATAAGGATAAAAGAGAAGAAAGATTTGAATAGAGAAAAAAAAATAGAACAGATACAGTTTGGTTTGGATTGTGACAGATAGGTATTGGTGTATGTTTGTATATCTGTGAGTGTATGGATGTATGAGACAGATCTGGAAAAAAATTTGACATTGATGATAATGATTGAAACAAATATATAGGATTTTAAATGATTTGTTTGTGTTAGGAATTAATTTTGTGGAAAATTAGTCTAAGGTCTCTCTCCTATTTTTAGTAATGGAAGAGTTCCACAATATTATTTTATGATGTCTATTATTTTATGATGTCTAAGGTCCCTCAACTCCCACACCCATATATCACAGAGAAATTTGACTGAAATCAAACCTCAGCTTCCCACTTTTCTCTCTCTCTCTCTCTAGAATACATACACAAAATATATATAGCTTCAATGGCGGTGGAGCTGGATTGAAAAGTATGGAATTTGTACTCCGCCACAGTTCCATGCATCACCGCGACTAGATCTTCCAACATCAAGTCCAAAAAGATCAAAGCTCGAAAGCTCCACCGTGGCCGTCATTTTCACTGTGAAAAGCCACCGGCACATTCGAAGAAGCCGCCTCTTCTTCACTGCTACTCTCGTTGTCGACCCTAGAACCTTCTGCATTCTCTGCAAGAGCTCTTATTTTTCGATTCCTTGGTGTCCCGATCGCAGCCTCAATCCAATGTTGCGTCGGTGATCGAGAAATCGCTGAAACTTCTAGAGATTGTGTCGACGTGCACGGAGGGACGGGTGGCGATAGGCGGAGACGAGAGCTGCGTGGCGGCGATTGTGAAGAGGTTGATGAAGATGTCGAGTGCGAGTATCCAACCAACGACGACGATTCCCCACCCAGAAAGTCTTCCAGCTTCGGAACCGTGTTTTGTTGGATTTGCGAATCTACGAAGCTCCTAAATATGGACGAATCTGCAATGCTTTGTTCTTGTTTTACTTGATTCTCCCCATCATCATACAAGCATTCAGCCTTTGTATTTTTCCACTCTGCCATAAAACATCAATATCAGTTCCAGAGAAATTCAAAATTTCTCTGGAGATAAATTCAGAATTTCTCTGGAGATAAGTTTACTTATGATTGTTTATTTTCCCTTCCTTTATCAAATCAGAGAAATTTAAAAGTCGCTGTGAGAATTTCCCAAGCTACAAGTTTCTTAGTGAAATTTCACACAATTGTGAGAGATGCTCTCAAAGCTTCTTTCACAGAATCAGAACCAACAACAACGCTACATATATAAATCAGAGAATTAATTACAAATTTCTCTGGAGATGTAATTTTGTGAAAAGGCAGAGAAATTTCTCTAGGAGAGTGGGAAGTATATGGAAGGCAGAGAAATTTGGAGAAGGGGAGGGCTGGTAAATTTCTCTAGACTAATTTTCTCTGGACCAATTTTCTCTTGATTAACTTGAGGGACCTTAGACATTATGAAAATATTGAGTGTCCTTTATGCTGTAAAATCTTAATACCAGGGACCTTAAAAAAATTCCCTATAATTTTGTTGTGTTTTTAATTTTATAAGTTTTAATTCATTAAGTATTAATGTTGGAGCATTTTAGAAAATTGGAAGAAAATGACCCAAAATAAATATTTACAAAATGAGAAAAAAAAACTATAAAATTAATTTTTAAAGGAAAAAATCCAAACTGCAAACTACCCCGCAACCACCCGCACATCCATAAATTCTACCCGCACAAATTGCAAACCGCACTGTAGACGGTTGCGGTTTGACTTTTTCCCAAACCGCATAGGTGCGGCGGGTCAAAACCGAACCGCAAACTGCACAAATCTGATTCGCGAACACCCCTAGTTTGGATATTAAACATTTTAGCCAAAAAATCAAAAAGCCATTACAAGTTGTCATATCATTCTCTTTACTTTTTACATATTTTTTTCATAAAAAGTTAAAAAATTACTAAAATAATCTGTTTCGAAATGATCTAGTCCATCTAAACAAATATGGCCTTAGAGGTTGGCCATGTTTGGTTTTAATCTCTGAATTTTTTTTCACATTTTTTTTTTGGAAAAATTGGAAACCAGTTTGACAAAAATAAAATATTAAAAAATATTTTCAAATTATTAAATATTATTTTTATCATTCAAAAAAGTAAAATGATTAAAATGGCTAAGCATTTTTTTATTGTCTTTGAGAAGCTAATTTTAATTTTAATTTTAATTTTTTTGTTCAATTATGAAAACGAAATAAATTCCCTAGCATGAAGGGGGAATCTGTACTTTATAATATTTATAATAAATGAAAAAAGAATCATTTACAAATAAATAAAAAAAATTATAATTTTAATCATTAATATAATTTTAAAATAATATAATTAATAATTTATAATTTTAAAATAAAAAATTTATAATTTTCATTATTAATATTTATAATATTTTTTATTTATTTATTTTTTAAAATATTTTGTTATTGATATTGGCATTGTTTGAGAAGTTAGTTATTTTAGTTGATTATTTAATTTTTTGATTATGTTATAGTTGTACTTAAAAAGACAATTAATTTTTTTTTATTATTTGTAGTTGATTTAAGGGAGATTTATCAATAAATCCCAAAATTTGAACTTATGAACCAGTTGGTCCCATTTTTATTCTATTAAACCGTTTAGTCCCATTTAATTGTGAGGGACGTAATTACCCTTATGTATCCTATATTTGATGCGGCTGGGGGCTTCAAGATTGGGTGATGCGCGCGTGTGGATCATGTGCGCGATTAGTAAAATGGATGTATGGTGTGTTGCATGTGATACACTGCCATGGTGTCACACAATGGCAAACCGCTGTAAGGGATTTTTATTTGGGTTGGGCATTCTCTCACTCTCACCATTCTCTCTCTCACACATAGAGACCCAGCCACACACATAGCTCCTCTCTCTAGCAGACACAAGACGCCATTAACACACACAGCAGCAGATCAAACACATGTGATTCTAGATCGAACACATCGAACATCATCGAACACATCATCATCCGAGGGCGATGGCGATGGCTTCAACACATCGAACACACTGATACACACTGATACATCGAACACATCGAACACACTGATACACGCAGACACACAGATGGAAGACACTGATACACGCAGACACACAGATGGAACACCATCGAATGCGACCTGGGTAACCTCCCGAATAGTCTGGACCGGACCGACCCAGATCTCGGAGGACGGTTCTGGTTAAAGCTCTAGTTCTGGGTCCGGTCCAGCGCCTAAGGAGGAGGAGGAAGATAGTCTTCTTCCGGATCTTCAACGACCTGGATCGAAACTTCATCGACTGGGTTTTGGGGGTTCTGGGTTTTCTCCGGAACATCGATCTGGAGATTGAAATCTGGAATTTGTAGAGTCTCACTGGGTTGAGGAACGAGATCGGCTCGGCAAACCGGACAAGTCACATGAGAATTGAGCCAAGCATCGATGCATTCGGGGTGAAACACATGGTAGCATTTGGGGATCAATCTGAGATTCTCAACGTCTTCGAATTCATTGAGACAAATAGCGCACTCAAGTTCACCTTTTCCGATCTTCAGACCCTTTACCACCGAATACATGAAAGTTGGGAATGTCCCGATCACCGCCGGGTCAAGCCCTCTCGAACACACTGATATACGCAGACACACAGATGGCTTCAACACATACTCTCACACACACACACACACACTAATACACACACACGCGAATCTCTGAGGGTGTGCCACACCGGAATGAAAGTGGGACCAAATCAGTGAACCAAAAATGACAGTTTGTAAATCAATGAAAGGGCATTCTCGTCCACAGAGTGAAATAAAAATGAAAAAAAAAACAAAAAGGACCAAATCAATCCACCAGCAGGACTATTTGGTATAATAGAATAAAAGTGAGACTATTTGGTATAACAGTTTGTAAAGTAGGATTTATTGGTAAATATTCCTTGATTTAATGAGTGTTAAAAAAAATAAAAAATTATGAATTAAATATAATATTTTATTTTATTAACTATTTTTATTTTTATTTATTTTTATTAACTTAAAAAAAAAAAAATGCAACTTGCCAAATAGAGCCAGTGTGCAGTGTAATTCCCTCTCTGGGGCGTATCGTCGTCTCGTTGGCGCTTGCATTGGCTATGGGGAAAAGCTATGAAACAGTGAAGACAAAACTCGTTGGAGACGGAGACCAAGCAATAGAGGACAAATGGAGAAACCATCTGAAATGTTCTTAAGCTCTTCTCAGTTAAGGTATGGAACTACCTCATATTCACTTCACCTACCTACTCGCACTCACATTACATATACACAACCCTCCAATCAAACAAGTCTTTAGCATTTTGTGATTATTGTCGTTCAATTGTTAACTTGTTTTGAATGATTCATTTTCATATAAATGACCCAAAAAGAATAAAAAATTCCTTGTAAATAACTTATCAGAAAGAGGGATACAGTGACTAATCTGTTAAAAAAATTAACTTGTCCATGGTGATTCGCAGACAATCCCTTGAATCTTTCTCACCCAAATATCAAAAGACTAGTGGGTTTTCGTATTACTAATAAATCTTTATATTTTATTAAAAAAATTTATTCATATTGTTGACTTGACTTTTGTGCCTGCAATAATTAACTTGTGAAAACCCATCCATCTGGGTTTTAATTTATTTATATGTATTTTTATTATTTAATTTTCTTTTTATATGATAGAAATTAGATGATTGTGTGCTAGTGGTGGTATTTATAATTAATCAGAATATATAAATCATGTATGTATATGTATAAGATAATGCTAGGATATCAAATTTTCTACCAAATGATTAGACATTTGATCATTCACTAGAAAATTTGGGCCTATAGCATTTTCCATATGTATAGCCTTTGGTTGTGTTTTCGGGCTATTAGTTGACAATATTGAGGATGAGCTGGCGACCGGTCATATCATTGTGTTGCACCTATGTCTATGGATGAAGTCAATGAGTGTATGGGTATATCATGAAAAAACTTGCGAGAGATTGATTTTTAGACAGCATAGTCATAAATTCATAATATGCACTTACAATAAGTAACTCGCTGCCTGGACGGCTTCCAGAATAAAAGAGAAAATTCAATAGGTTGGTACAAAGTAGGAGAAAACTTGTGGTTTTTTGACACATTGAAACTAGTGTATTTCATCACAAACAAACATTTATTTATACATAAATATAACTATGATCTCTTACAGCAACTACTGGTTATGATTTGTTCCTTCCTGTACTCAGGGAAAGGTTCCTCTGTTATCGTTAGAAACATTACACCAGCTGCACATTTTCATCTTCGTATTGGCAGTTGTTCATGTCGTCTTTTGTGCGACTACCATGATTCTTGGAGGTGCAAAGGTAATGTATTTCGTACTCCAACTTCATGCCTTATTGTACAGATATATGAGTATATATGGTTTCTACAAAAGATACATATATATATATATATATATATATTTCCTTCAATTTTGTGGAATTAACTAAATTCACATTCCTTCCATTAAGATTTGTATGATAATAAGCCAACAAGTACACAATTACAAGCATTGTTGTCGAGGCCAATTTGTTGCATATATCTGAGCTTCAGTTTTCTTTTTCTTTTTCTGTTTTTTTAAGTTCTTTTCAAAGTTGTGTATACGTTGCTGCAGTGAAGAATCAAACAACTAGTCTTACATCAACCTAACAACTCATTTATTCATATCTCCCACAGATACGCCAGTGGAAGCACTGGGAGGATTCAATTAGGAGTGAAATATCCATGCCACACTCTGGTAAACCATGAGTTTCAAATTTCATACATGTGTTATAGAAATGGGGGGCTGCAGTTTCATTTTGGTTTCTTTGACTTAGTTATATGAAATCATTCACACCATCATCAAATTTTCAAGCATGGTGCGGATGGATATTGGAGAAGGTCAGTTGTCATATAAGTGGGATGGTGAGTTCACTTATCTATGGATGCTCAACAACAGTACTCAAATTTTTTGTAATAAATTTTTGAATTCATTCTAGCTTCTGCAAACCAATCAGCTAGAAGTTACAAATCAGCTAGAAGTTTATCTTGTACAACTTAAATGTGCTAAATCATTCATTTGTATATGTGAAATAGTTTTAACACATTTAAGAGTAAGAGATGTGGAGAGAAACACTTGAATCTAAAGGATTTAGGATAAGTAAAACTAAGACAGAATACATGGAGTGTTATTTTAGTAACAGTAATAATGGAAGTAGAGAAGAAGTGAAGATTGAGGACCAAGTATTACCTAAGAGTGAACATTTTCGTTATTTAGGATCGATTATCACAACGGCTGGGGAGATTAGAGTGGATGTGGTTCATAGAATTAAGGCATGGTGGCTTAAGTGGAGGAGTGCATCTGGGATATTGTCCGATAAACGAGTACCCACTAGACTGTAAGGGAAGTTCTATAAAATGGCTATAAGACCAACGATGTTGTATGGGACAAAATGTTGGGTAACTAAGAAACAACATGTAGATAAGATGAGTGTTGCTGAGATTAAGATGTTTAGGTGGATGGGTGGTAAGACTAGAAAAGACAGGGTTAGAAATGAGTATATTCGAGAATGGGTAGGAATAGTACCGATAGAAGATAAGTTGAGGGAAAATAGATTGAGATGGTTTGGTCATATACAACGGAGACCAACAGAGGCAATAGTGAAGAGATGCGATATAGTGACGGTAGATGGAAGTGTTAGAGGAAGGGTCAGATCTAGATTGACGTGAGCTAGTGTAGTAAATAAAGATGTGAATCTCCTTAATTTGACTAACGATATTTGTCTTTGAATAGAGTCGAATGGAGAAGAAGGATTCATGTAGCAGACCCTATTTGATGGGACTTAAGACTTGGTTTGGTTTGGTTTGGTTTAGATGTGGACTTAGTTCATACCTCATTATTAAGGTACAAAATATTCTTAAATCTTAGAATCATCACTGTGGCCAATGTAATTATTTAGGATGTGATCTTGTCGTGATTAATATAACTCTTTGGCCTCTGGAAATAAACAATTAAATATAATATTCAAAAGATTAAAGGATCTGTCAGCTAGGAAGTGCAAACAATTTAACGTAATCGCAAATAACGAATATAGAAAGTATTCACACTTCCTTTTGAAGATTAGTTTGAAATCATAATTGTAAATTTTCGTCTGTTTTTCTCTGAACAAGTCGGCTTTGACAGGTGTATAAGATATGAAAGGGCAAATTACACAAATAGTCCCTATAGTTTGAGGTTTGTGTTACTTTGATCCCTGACTTTTCAATTGTGACACATTTGACCCTGAATTTTGAATCTTATTCCAAATAAGGACAATTGAATATATAATTAGATTTTTTAAGGGCAAAATTGTCAATTTGAGAAAATATAAACTAATTTGATAAAAATAAATGTCAAACAAATATTTTTGAATTTTTAAAAATTATTTCTACCTACTAAAAATAAAATTATGTAAAATTGATAAATCTTTTAGACAGTTATTTATTTTTTTACCAAATTAATTTTTATTATGTGTTTGGATGATGATCATGTAAAATTAATTTTAAAAAATTAGTCATGTAATTTTTATTAATTTTACATAATTTTATCATTGGTGGATAAAAATAATTTTTAAAAAATTAAAAATATTTTTTTGACATTTATTTTTGTCAAATTAGTTTATATTTTATCAAATTGACGATTTTACCCTTGAAAAATGTAATAATATTTTTAATTGTCCTTATTTGGAACAAGATTCAAAATTCAGGGTCAAATGTGTCACAATTGAAAAGTCAAGGATCAAAATGACACAAGTCCCAAACTATAGGGACTATTAGTGTAATTAACCCTATATGAAAACTTCAGGGGGTGTATTTGTAATTTACGCTATTTTAAAATTTTTATTTTTTTATTTTTTTAAAACTAACCAAGCCTAAGCATTTATGTAGTTAACCATTCTTTTAATTACTTGATGGAAATATGCTTTATTGCACAACATTGGGAGTTTGGCACTGACAATCATGCATTATCAATTTTGCTTTTTAGTTTTCCTGTTGTTAATTAGCTTCTATTTGTATTGTAAAAAATAGTCATGGACAACGATGTAACATGATCGTTCTTGAAGAATCGAGCAAGATGCATGTTTTAGCGATGCAATGGCTATTCTTATGCAAGTTCTAACACTTCGTTTTTTCATTTCTTCTGACGCTTGTTCGTAGCTGTCATTCTTCAAACAGTTTTATGGCTCAGTCACGAAGTCAGACTACGTTGCACTGCGATTAGGATTTGTACGGGTATGGTTCCCATCATTGGTTATTACTGGATATTCATCTTGTCTATTACCTAATTTCATATGCTGTGTTAAAAGCATCACTAGTTACAGATTGTGAATGCCTTTCATGTAGACTCATTGTCCTTCGCTCCAAAAATTTGATTTTCACAAGTACATGTTGCGAACACTGCAAGTTGATTTTAAAAGAATAGTTGGCATAAGGTAAACCTTGTACATTTTAATCGATGCACTACATTACAGGAATGAGATGATTTTATGCTAACATTGTTAACCAATCTGCAACTTCAGCTGGTACTTGTGGCTTTTTGTCGTGATCTTTTTGCTAATTAACATTCAAGGTACTTACCCTTTTCTCTTGCTTAGTTGTGCAATTCGCCATTTCATTTCATGATGGATTTATAATTCTTTCCGAGTATTGGTTAAAAATGCAGGATGGCATTCATATTTTTGGTTATCCTTTCTACCCTTAATTGTAAGTGAATTGTTTTCATTTTAAGTGTGATTTGGTGCCCATTTTGTAAAGAATGATGTAAGACTAATGCGAGTTGAGTGTGATGGCAGCTTCTGCTTCTTGTGGGTACTAAGTTGGAATACATAATTTCCCGGTTAGCTGAAGATTCTGTAGAGAAAAGGGCAGATGGCCGAGAAACACAATTAGTGAAGCCTTCTGATGAACATTTTTGGTTTGGGAAGCCCCATCTTGTTCTTTATTTGATTCACTTCATTTTGTTTCAGAATTCATTTGAAATTGCTTTCTTCTTTTGGATATTTGTAAGCAGATTATTATATCATGTTTTCAGTGATACAGATTCACATGTGCAATGCATATTGTTTAGCACTGTTTTTAACTAATCATCTACTCTCCAGAGCACATATGGATTTCGTTCATGCGTCATGGAGAAAGTGGGCTTCATCATCCCAAGACTTATCATTGGGTACTCCACTAATTCTGAATCTTAATTTTGCATTTTGTTTTAGTGTCACTGCATGTATGAAACTAAGTCTCTGTTTGTATTTATGGATTTGAAATGCATGGATTTGGCATTTCCATATTTTATTAAAGAGCTTTATCATGATGGATTTGAAATACCTATGCAAATGTAGCTGTTTGAAATCATGCTAAGGATTCTCTTTTTAGCTACAAAGATGCTACTAAGATACATCTTTTCCAGTTTTTCTATCCACCTGTAATAGCTGCTTCTCAATATTTTTATAAAATCCAACCTCAAATCCCTTCATTTGAAATACATCTAACCAAACAGACTCTAAACAATTGTGTCCCATTCTCATCTTGTAATCATCTTCTCATTTCATCACTTGCTTGGGCAGGGTGATGGTTCAAGTGCTTTGCAGTTACAGCACCTTGCCTTTGTATGCTCTTGTCACTCAGGTATTAAAAAAAGAAAAAGAAAAGCATATTACATCTATTTGCACTAATCTCGGATTAAGTTTGACACATTTGCTTTCCTGTTTTTTTGCATGCTTAATGTAGATGGGCAGCATGTTTAAAAGAGGCATGTTTGAAGACCATATGGAAGACATGCTTAAAAACTGGTCTCGCAGAATGGTCAAAGAATCAATTGAAGATGACTACATTTCTGAAGAAATAAGAGGTGTTGATGAAGGAATTACGACATCAATAATTGAGCTTTCTCACCCTACCCGAACTCAAATATCATCTCCTTGAGTTTGTTTAACTCATCAAAGACTAGTCATCAGTCTAACCAACTGAATTTTCTTTATCAATTGTCAATGACAATCATGTATACAAAGTAAGTTCCAGATTACTTCAAGATAACACTGGCATAAATAAAGCACGTTTTCCAATCCTGAACATGAATTACTTTTCAAGTTCTGATTTATTTTTTTAAAATTGTTCTTTTCTTTTTCTTCTTTTCCTCGAAATATTTAGAGAGGAACCACTTCAGCAAATGGTGAGATGTGACGAAAGTAAACTGTCCCAAGCCCCCCAACTCATCCAGCATAATCAAATAAATTGTGAGGAAAAACAATATAGCAATGATTTAAAATATATTTATTTGTTTATTTACTTAGAAGAGGTTTGGGTCTATCAAAGCATGCAATTGAGTTTCAACTACATCATTTGAATTTGTTGGGTGCGGCAGTTTTAATTTAAAGAAAAACACCATGCCATGCTCCACATGTGATATAGGACAAGATTTAAAAAAAAAAAAATCTAATTTTATTTTTAATAGGGTACTCAGTCCAACAGTCCAATTTTAATTTTTTTTGGTTCATAAATCCACTCGTTAAATAACTGTCTATAAAGACATGTTTTAATAAAATGACCAAATTACCCCTTCTTCCCGTTGTGAGTCGCTTTATACGATAATCTGTTGAAATCCATTCCCAAACCCGTTCTCTCTCTCTCTCTCTCTCCCTCTCTTCACCCTCCTTTCTTTCTCTCTCTACATTCGATCTGTTCAAATCCATTCCCAGAACTTATTCTCTCTCTTCTCCTCTTCTCTTTCTTCATCGGTGATTAATGGCCGTTAGCCTCCTCTTCCGCCACACCACCAACCTTTAGGTGCTTGATTGGCGACGGATCTTCCGGAGCCAGAACCATCTCTATTTCTATGTGACAGATCCGGATCTCCCGAATGTGCGAGTGCGGTGCGGTGGTTTTTGCCTTCTCTATCTCAGCACTTGGCCACCTCTTTTACAGATCTATGATGCCTAACTCCACTTCCACCATAAATGATGCTGCGCTCAAAGCTCGTCAACATCTCGCCTAGAAACTCGGCTATTTCCGCTCTTATTGATAGGCTGTTGTTGATATTTGTTTGAGTCTTCCGCCAATTGATAATCATGTAAGCAATCACACGTGATTTAAGACCTTTTTGATTGGGGGGTTGTGTAAATGTAACTTAAGTAGGTTATACATATATATATGTATGTGTGTGCGCGCGCGCTTTCGCTCGCTGCTGGGTTTGTAGTTCCATACCTAAACTTGGAAAAGCTTTTGAATCTTTCAGAGAGGTTTCCCTCTCTCAAACACACCACATTTGTTTATTCATTTGTCCCCTCTCTCTCTCTCTCTAGCCATCAAAATAGGTTCAAAAAACATTGAATGTGTGTATGTATGAATGTATATCTTGAGTGTATATAGATATGTGAGTGTATGTGTGTATATTTGTGAGTGTGTATATATGAGACAGATCTGGAAAAGCATTGATGTTGATGTTGATGATGATGATGATGATTGCAATAAATAAACAAAAAAGTTGACACAGATTTTCAACAGATAGAAAAAAAATTGAATAGATAGATAGAATTTAGTCAAAAAATTGAACAGATAGTCAAAAATTTTGAACAGATAGATATAAAATTGAACAGATAAATAGAATTAAGGGGAAAAAATTGAAGAGATAGATAGAATTTAGGAGAAAAATTGAACAAATAGGGGAATTGAATGGATAGATATAAATTTGAATAAACAGACAAAATTTGAACAGATAAATATAAATTTAAACAGATAGTCAACGAAAAGTGAAATAGATAAGAAAAAGTCAAGGAGTAAAATTGGAAATAAAATGTCTTCTAAGACTTCTCATATTTCACAAAGCGTGGATTTCTCACCAATAAAAAATATTTACGGAATCTAATATTTACACCTTTTTTAAATTAGATTTATCATCAATTCTCTTTTTAATATAATATTTGGTCAAGAGAATTTTATTCATTTATTTATTCTTCTCTTCCTTGTCGATTCAAGGTTTTCTTTATGTGGATTTGGGATTCTTCACCCACTAAATCGATATCTAATTTTGTGTGATAATTTCGTTTTGTCAATATACAATTATATGTGATGGGGTCACACTTGAAGAGAGGAACAATTTAAAAAGATAAAAGGAAACATATTTTCCCATGTACTCTCATCACTTCACAATTTTCGTAGTGTTACAGAATTATCAACTGTTTTTCTTTTTTCTACTTGTACGTGTATATATGTCAAGGATCTAACACAAAACCCCTCATGATTTCCAAACTATGTATCTACAAACCATCTAAGGCTATTACAATGATCATGAGAAAGCCAGATGCTTAGATCTTTCAAGTGGGGGCTTCTCCATCTCAAAATTTGTTGGGTATACCTCCTTATTGGAGTGTGGGACCCAATTGGTTTTGGAAAAAGAGTTTTAATTTGGCTTGGTTTAGGTATAATATTTTTATATATTATATTTGTGGAGGCCCAATTCAATTAGGGTACAATTAGGGTTTGATTACAAAACCCTAATAATATTTTTGGTGTATCATTTTTGTTATTCCCCAAGAAAAACGCGGCGTCAGTGGGTTAGTGACCAAAAACATTCATTGGTTGCTCTTGTTTGCTTTTGGTTTGACTTGGTCAAACAAAACTTTGGTGATTATTGGTTTTTCGGTGACAGTGACAAAGTTTGGAAGATTGATTCAATTTTGGTTTTTGAAGCTTGGTTTTGGAGCATCTTCGGTTGGTATTTGGTTCGTTATTTTGGGTCTTCTTCAACTTTGGTTCTGAAGATTTTGGTTCATTTATTTGGTGAGGTCTTTCCTCTTGTTTATTTTTGTGATTATTTGGAATTCACCTAAGGGTGATTTTGTGAGACCATTAGTGTCTCATTTGTAATCGTTTGGAACTTATTTGGTTGATAGTGGAATCGGATTTCGATCCCGTGGACGTACCTCACATTGAGGGAACCACGTAAAAATTCTTGTGTTGCCTTTGATTTAATTTTTCCGCATTAGTTTTTATTCCCATTGATTGATTTACTTGTGGGGATTCATCGATTTTCCCTAACAACTGGTATCAGAGCCCAGGTTTTCCAACAAGTCTCAGCCCAATAGTCCACGGGAGAAACGGGTTGTCGCTGCTCCGACCCAGGGCCCGATGTGTGAGGGGGAGATTGTTGGGGTTATCCCACATCGGTTGTGGAAGGGGCTGGTGGTCACTTTATAAGTGTGAGGGAAAGCCTCACCTCTTGAGCTAGCTTTTGGGGTTGAGAGAGGCCCAAGACCACCCACCACTGGTATCAGAGCTTACGGTTTATTTGGGTTTATTTATTTGTGTAAATCAATGGAGGGAAATGTGGGTCGTATGTCTAGCTTCAATGGAAGTAATTGGGTAACTTGGAAAACTAAAATGGAGGACCTCTTATTTTGTAAAGATTTGTATGGACCCATTGAGGGTGATAGTAACAAATCAAAATATAGTTCTTTTTCAAATAAAGACATTGAGTGTTATTATTGTCATGAGAAAGGGCACATGAAGCGAGAATGCCGAAAGCTCAAGAATAAGGAGAAAAGGCATGACAAAAGTGTGGATAAGAAGCAAGAAGACACAACAGCAGTTACTACAGATGATATCATGGTCGTTTGTGAAGATGATTGTATCAATTTTGTGGGCCAAGAAAGTCATTGGGTGATTGATTCTGGTGCTTCTTTTCATGTGACTTCTCGAGTTGATTTCTTCACTACCTACACTGCAGGAGATTATGGTTCTGTTCGAATGGGTAATGAAGGTTTGTCCAAGATTATTGGTATGGGTGATATTTGCTTGGAAACAAATTTGGGTTGCAAATTGTTGCTTAAAGATGTGAGGCATGTTCCCGACATTCGCCTCAATTTGATCTCTACTGGGAAGCTAGATGATGAAGGCTTCAACAACAAATTTGGTGATGGAATATGGAAGCTCACAAAAGGTTCTTTGGTAGTGGCTAAGTGCAAGAAGACTCATACACTTTATTCGATGCAAGGAAAAATTTGTAAAGGTGTTGTCAATGCACTTGAAGATGATACTTCTACTGAATTGTGGCACAGGCGACTTGGGCACATGAGTGAAAAGGGGCTGCAAGTATTGTTCAAGAAAGAGCTTCTACCCGGTTTGAAAGGTACACATCTTAAAACTTGTGTTCATTGTTTGGCGGGTAAACAACATAGAGTTTCTTTTCATAAAAATGTTGCTTCTAGAAAAGCAAATGTGTTAGAGTTAATTCATTCGGATGTTTGTGGTCCTTTAAAAGTTAGAACACATGGTGGTGCACTTTATTTTGTTACTTTCATTGATGATTATTCAAGGAAAGTTTGGGCTTATCTACTAAAAACTAAAGATCAAGTTCTAGAAGTATTTAAGCATTTTCAGGCCATGGTTGAAAGAGAAACAGGGCAGAAATTGAAGTGCATCCGAACAGACAATGGTGGTGAATACATTGGGCCATTTGATGAGTATTGTCGCAGCCAAGGTATTCGGCATCAAAAGACAGTTAAGAAGACTCCTCAACAAAATGGCGTTGCCGAGAGGATGAACCGCACCATTGTGGAAAGAACAAGGTGTTTGCTTTCACAAGCTAAATTGCCAAGACCCTTTTGGGGTGAGGCAATGAGTACAGCGGTTGACTTGATCAATTTATCTCCTTGCTATCCTTTGAATGGTGATGTTCCTGAAAGAGTTTGGACTGGCAAAGATGTGTCTTATGAGCACTTGAGAGTGTTTGGTTGCCGAGCTTTTGTTCACATTCCAAAGGATGAGAGGTCCAAGCTTGATAGTAAGTCAAGACAATGTATTTTTCTTGGCTATAGGCGTGATGAATTCGGGTATAGATTATGGGATCCGGTCGACAAGAAAGTCATTCGAAGCCGTGATGTTGTGTTTCTTGAAGACCAAACAATTGAAGACTTTGGTAAAGGTGATCAACCGGAGCCAAAAAATAGTGATCTCATTGACATGGATCCATCTCCTTCATCTTCAGTTGATGATGAAAATGGGGGAGATGTGCAGCCACCTATTGAAGATGTGGAGGATGATGCTAATCCTAATGAAGTTGAGCCAGAAATTGAGAAAGAGCATCCAACTCAAGAACCGCCACCACAACTTGAGTTGAGGAAATCTACAAGGGACCGACAACCTTCAAAAAAAGTATCCTCCCAATGAATTTGTGTTGATTTCTGATCAAGGGGAGCCGGAGAGCTACCAAGAAGCAATTGAGCATGTAAAGAAAGGTGATTGGAAAAAGGCCATGGAAGAGGAGATGAATTCCTTACTTGAAAATCACACTTATGATTTAGTGAAGTTGCCTAAGGGAAGGAAAATTCTGAAAAATAAGTGGGTTTTCAAATTGAAGAATGATGGCAAGAATCTGAGGTACAAGGCACGTCTTGTTGTGAAAGGCTTTGGGCAAAAGAAAGGCATTGACTTTGACGAGATTTTCTCGCCGGTTGTGAAGATGTCTTCTATTCGGGTTGTACTTGGCATGGCTGCAAGTATGAACCTTGAAGTTGAGCAACTTGATGTGAAGACCGCATTTCTTCACGGTGATCTTGAAGAAGAAATTTACATGGAGCAACCAGAAGGTTTTGTGGAGAAAGGGAAAGAGAAATTTGTTTGCAAATTGAAGAAAAGTTTGTATGGTCTCAAGCAAGCTCCACGGCAATGGTACAAAAAATTTGACTCTTTCATGATGAATAATGGTTTTTCTAAAACCACTTCGGACCATTGTGTGTTTGTGAAAAATTTTCCGGATGGCAAATTTATTATTCTTTTGCTTTATGTTGATGACATGTTAATTGTGGGTCAAGATTCTACCATGATTAACAAGTTGAAGGTAGAGTTGAGTAAATCTTTTGCTATGAAAGATTTGGGACCGGCAAAGCAAATACTTGGTATGAAAATTGTTCGTGATCGCAAAGAGGGACTGATTTGGTTGTCTCAAGAAAGCTACATTGAGAAAGTTCTTGAGAGGTTCAACATGAATAAAGCAAAGCCGGTTGGTTGTCCACTTGCGGGTCACTTCAAGCTTAGTTCGAATCAATGTCCTACAAGTGAGAAAAACAAAGAAGAGATGTTGAAAGTTCCTTATGCTTCAGCAGTTGGTTCTTTGATGTACGCCATGGTTTGTACAAGGCCGGATATTGCTCACGCCGTTGGTGTGGTGAGTCGTTTTCTCTCTAATCCGGGTAAAGAACATTGGGCAGCGGTAAAATGGATTCTAAGATATCTTCGAGGGACTTCGAAGGTGTGTTTGTGTTTTGGGGATGGTAAGCCGATGCTTGATGGGTTCACAGATTCTGACATGGCTGGTGATGTTGATTCTAGGAAATCTACTTCGGGGTATTTGATGACTTTTGCAGGGGGAGCTGTGGCATGGCAATCTAAATTACAAAAATGTGTTGCTCTCTCAACTACCGAAGCTGAATTTATTGCCATTACAGAAGCTTGCAAAGAAGAGTTATGGTTGAAGAAATTTTTGCAAGAATTGGGTTTGAAGCAAGAAAAGTATGTGCTTTATTGTGATAGTCAAAGTGCTATTCACTTGAGTAAAAATTCTACCTTTCATTCGAGATCGAAACACATTGATGTGAGATACCATTGGATTCGTGATGTGTTAGATTCGAAATTGTTGCAACTCGAAAAGGTTCACACAGATGATAATATTTCGGATATGTTGACAAAGACTTTGTCGAGGGACAAACATTTAAAGTGTCGAACTTTGGCGGGTATGGTTGATGTCTCCACCTAAGTCGGTAGGGGGAGAATTGTTGGGTATACCTCCTTATTGGAGTGTGGGACCCAATTGGTTTTGGAAAAAGAGTTTTAATTTGGCTTGGTTTAGGTATAATATTTTTATATATTATATTTGTGGAGGCCCAATTCAATTAGGGTACAATTAGGGTTTGATTACAAAACCCTAATAATATTTTTGGTGTATCATTTTTGTTATTCCCCAAGAAAAACGCGGCGTCAGTGGGTTAGTGACCAAAAACATTCATTGGTTGCTCTTGTTTGCTTTTGGTTTGACTTGGTCAAACAAAACTTTGGTGATTATTGGTTTTTCGGTGACAGTGACAAAGTTTGGAAGATTGATTCAATTTTGGTTTTTGAAGCTTGGTTTTGGAGCATCTTCGGTTGGTATTTGGTTCGTTATTTTGGGTCTTCTTCAACTTTGGTTCTGAAGATTTTGGTTCATTTATTTGGTGAGGTCTTTCCTCTTGTTTATTTTTGTGATTATTTAGAATTCACCTAAGGGTGATTTTGTGAGACCATTAGTGTCTCGTTTGTAATCATTTGGAACTTATTTGGTTGATAGTGGAATCGGATTTCGATCCCGTGGACGTACCTCACATTGAGGGAACCACGTAAAAATTCTTGTGTTGCCTTTGATTTAATTTTTCCGCATTAGTTTTTATTCCCATTGATTGATTTACTTGTGGGGATTCATCGATTTTCCCTAACAAAATTGATGTGGTCATAACCAGAGGCTTCACCCTTGGCTTCTGCCCTCTCAAGTTCATTTAGGGTTCTCTTTGCATAGACGGTAAAAGCAACTGTGCTGAAGATTGCAACAATGAAGGAGATAACATTGTATATGATTTCTACTAAAGTCATCTGATGGTTTCCATACTTCATGTCTGCAAATGTCATTATTAACCGACCGCTGTAGAGAAGCACAACAAAAGATAAATCGCAGTCAGAAAAATATGCACAAGCAAAGACATGTGACATGACACACGTTAATATTTAAAAAAATGTTGAACACAACATGTGAATCTAAGTGATTCTTCACATGTGTTTTTCAAATGTCAGAACTGAACCCAAATCTATAATTTTAAAGAATAGTGGATGTGTGTCCGATAGGTGTCAAGAAGTGTCCGATGAGTGTTGTGTCATGTCCGTATTCGACATGGTGTCTAATATGACATGCCACCTTCGTAGAAGTGTCCGTACATCTTAGCTCCCAGTGAAGTAATCATCCAGGCTTATGTGCCCATGAATATAATCTTACCACTGACAATCATTCAGGCTTTGCATCAACAACACAACTCGAGAAAAGATGCGCCTCAAAAAGAAGTGTTCTTGTTATGATTTGATTGCCAGTCATCAATTGAATGACTATAAAATCTTTTACCCATTTTCAAGTTATTTTTCTGAAGGAGACACACCTTACCTGGCTTGCATAATTAATTTTTCTTAGAACGAGAAAAGCGGAAAATTAACTACAAAGAAAATTCAGAAAACTAGTAGATGTAAATGAAGGCTTCTGGAACCATTCCAGCAACTGATCCACATAAATAAGGCCAAAATTTCAAACTTCTTACCACTACTGCGTAATTGAAAATTGTGTATGGAAATGGTGAAACCCTGAAGAGTGTAACGACTTGAAATTGATGGAACCAATTCCCTTCCCCGACCAGTCTAATCATTGCAGCTTTCTTAGGCCATCTCATTAACCATTTCTGCACACACGAGATAGATGAAATATGGGAAAGCATATGAGAGGACATGAAAGTAAATATGACAATTCATTCAATCATTATCGCTGATAATCTATTGATGTCTTACATGGATTTGGTCACGGAAGAGCAATCCAATCAAATATGGCAAGATCATGCCAATGGTTGTTCCAACCATAATTATGATGAATCCAATACCATATCCAAATATCATTCCAGCTAGCCACATGGAAGGGCCAGAAGGGATTAAGAACACAGGAAAAAATGCCAAAGAAGCAACAAGTACGAAAGCAAGAACTGGCCGATCCAAGGATGTGGCTTCCCATTGCATGATTGGAAGAATAACCTGCGACGAAATTGAGAAATCCAAGGTTTAGTGCTGCCATATTGGTAAAGTTTAATTTTAGTGTTGCTTCATAGCTGAAATAATCCCTGGAGAAATATTATTGTATTAAAAACATGCGTAGAAAGTTTTGGAAAACATCCATCAAACCAATTCAATGTGCCCAATTTTAGGAGCCTGAAATGGAATTTAAGATTTTTTTTCATTGGATCTTGTTGCTGAAAATTTAACATCACACAAGATTTCATTGCTATACGGGCTGGATTATTGCATGGAGTACAGAGAAAATTAATCAACAAGTTCAGAAAAGGATTGGGCAAAATTTAAATACTAAAATTGACGCCAAGGGATAAAAAAGAAGAAGACCGAAAAGAAGAAGCGGTAAAAGAAATGCTTTATGATATAAACTTTCAACGTGCAAGAAACTGGACCAAACCGGGGCCTATCACAATCTGAATACTACTTTTTCTATATGACATTTTTGAGTACAGGGAGAAATCACATTGAGCCAAAATTGAGTGATTGGTGAATTAGTAAGGAAGTACCTTTTCGAAAAGAAATGGTACGCCCCATTTGGCAAAAATGAGAAGAATTAATATAGTAATTGAGCACCACAATATGGCCTTGGTCCAACAAATGAATGACTTGTGTTTTGTTCCAGCTTGGGGTTGTAAGGTAACACCTTCGCCTGCCCTTGGTTCATTTGATATAACCAATCTCACGTAGTCACCATGTTCCCTCACTTGACCCCCATTGTTCAACCTGTCTTTTCCTACCATCTCAGCTGAATCTGGCATCTTCATTAAGACACCAGAAATCTGTCAAATGAAACATGAATATGCTATTAGCATCAATAGAGGCAGCATATTGTAGTCTGTAGACTATTTAAATTACAGAACTTTGCATATTATTAACTGATGAATAATCTATAATCAAGCATACAAGCAGAACACTGAAACAACACATGCCTGGCAGTGAGGACAGTTGCATATGACATAATGTCACTTTACACTACGTGTTATAAAGGATATAACTAACACATCACAATCTTTCATGCTTGATCCTATGTGGTTTTCCACTAGTTATTTACACCACCTATATGAGGGAACACGATTTCACAAATAACATCACTGATGAAAGTTAGAAAACCCATCGACATTTCCAGGTAGGGTCAAATAACTTTTGAATTTTAATCACTTATGGAAGGCACATTTAGGATTTTAATGATTTTTGAATGATTTCAGTTCCGGGGAGGAGCACTGACAGCTAATTTTGATTAGCTATGTGCACTGAAGTTTGCCTATACCCTAGTAAAAGCTGATTCGCTTCCAGTTGAAGGCAAAAGTGGGGCTGTTCTGGGCAAGAACAAGGTCAGCTGACAACAACTAATATAAATAACTACGCAATCACTTTGCCTATACTCCCTTTTTCTTTTCCATCCACAAATCACTCTGCAAATTCCAAACACAATATAAACAACAAGATGAAGGAACTTATTTACTAATTATTATACTTGCACCAAAGATTCTACTCACAAAAATCCAAATTAAATGTGTGCCTCTTGCTTTTTCTCCATCACCAGCCTCCCAATCTAACACCAAAAGCCAACAATCCTCAACCCCCTTCATTGCAAAAATCTATCCACCCAAATTCAACCTCACAACAATCACTTTTCTACTGCCCCTTAATTCCAAGAGTGAATCCCTCAGCTATACTGTACTCAAAACTATTTAAGGCTCCGTTTGGATAATGTGGATTTGAAATACACAGATTTTGACATTAATTATTCAAGAAGAATACTCAAATTTAGATTTTGATAATTTACTTATGAATTTCAAGATATGATGTATAAAAAATAGTTATTTGAAATCATACTATTTTTCTTCTCCCCCATATGATTAACAAGAAATTCACAAAAGATATTTAATCACGCGTGTTCAAACGTTTATAGCTATTAGTCTGTTAAAAACATTCCTCAAAACTAAGTAAATTTTCTCAGCTACCAAACACATAAATACACAAACATATAAACATTCCTAAAATAGTTTAATCCACCCAATATTGATATGGTTCATATAGTTATGGTTCAGAGATTAATACTTACATTTAGTGCTTCTCCTCTCTCTCTCTCTAAACTGGAACAAATCGGCGAGAGGAGTCGTTGATGGTGGTGAGAATCCAGAAATTGTAGGGGTGGAGAAGACGACGACGATGATGATGATGAGAGAGAGAGAGAGAGAGAGTTTTGTTTTTTGAAGAACGTTGTGGCCGCGTGAAAGCGGCCGCCCACCAGACTTGATTTCTGTTTTTTACCTACCATAACGTCTCTCTCTCTCTCTCTCTTCCCCCACACACCCACACAATTTACAAAATTACAAAATATTTATTAACAAGATTAAAAAATGATTAATTTCAAAGACATTCGTCACTTTATCATTTATATATTTTTCTTAATTCTCTATGCTTTAGAATTGTATATTTGGAATCTCTAGGAAAATATTATGATGCATACTTTATAATTAAAAAAAATAATATAATTTTATATTTTTTTGAGTTATAATTATAAAAAAAAACTCAAAAGTTGACCCTTGTAACAAAATAAATTCTGAATTTTTAATTTTATCAATTTACATACTAAACTTTTGATTTGTTTTTAATTTAAACTATTTACCTATTTTCGTTAAGTAAAATCGATGAAAAAATATGTATTTTAATCATTAAGTTCAATGAAAATAGTATTTTAGATATTTTATATATATCTACATTTAGTTTAATAACTAAAATACTATTTTTCGTCGGTTTTACTTAACAAAAATAAACAAATATTTTTGATCGAAAATAAATCAAAATATTAGGGTTTCAATTGATAAAATTTAAAATTCAAGGTTTATTTTGTTAGAAGGCTCCAACTCTAAGTTATTTTTGTAATTGTCCCAAAAAAAATATCATAACCAAACATAACATGATGGAGAACTCATGAGTCATAACTAAAATAATGTTATAATTGAAAAAGAAAATTTGTCATAACTAAAGAAGAAAATGATATAATTAGAGGTGTATATGGTACACCCATTTCAATGATGTGTATATCAGAATTTCCCTAATATTGTATTACTTTGGATAATTTCACTTTAGTGTATATTTAGAAAATTATCTTCAAATTAATGGTAAACTTTACAAATATTAAAAAGTAAAATCATAAAATTTATCATGAATTTATAATTAATTTTTAAAACAATCTCTGACACGTAATTTCTCGTTTTTACTTTCATCTTATCAAATGACTAGTTGTATGATTTTTTTTTTTTGGGATAAACATAAGGTTTAGAAAAAATATAATAAGTCTCACAGTTTTAATATAATTATATTTACTTCTTTTTTATTAAGTTAAATAAACTAAAATTAATGTGAATAATGCGAAGATACAAAAATAAATAATATAAAGTACATAATTTTATGTATAAAAAAAAATGATAATATCACTTTTCATCCATATAACTAACAAATTATTAATAAAAATATGACTAAGCGTTATATAAATTAAAATCTAAAAAAAATTTAATATAATTATATTAAAATTGTGAATTTGATTACATTTTTTTTTTTTTAAAGAGGTGAGTATAATTTACCCTTTTTAATATATGCATTAAGATCCTTTGGACTGTGATATTGTATCACTTTTCGTCTTGGCAAAATTATTTTTATAGTTTTTTTTTTTTTCAAATGATTGAAGAATCAAAATGTATGACTTTATTAAATAATATTCAATGATATAGTCGCTTTTGATAACATTATAAAAATCAAATAAAATACACGTGTACTACCCGTTTTATTTTTTAAACTTGGTAAAGACAAAATGCTTCTAATCTCAACCACTCATTACCTAAAACAAATATGATTAAAGAAAATGTTGGTATACTTTATTTTTTTTCTTTTCTTGCTAGGCAATAAATAAGTTATTTATAAAACTCGAGTTTTTCAAAAACTTATCTCTCCAATATAAGTACTTTAGATTTTTTTTTTTCAAAATTTTCAAAATATGGCTTTAAAAATGTGATTTCACAAATTAACATAAGTTTTGAAAAAAAATTCAGAAGTGTTTGGATTTAGAATTTAACAATACACAATTTTTTTTTTTAATCGGAAAAATACACAAGTTTATTTATTTATTTTTTTTAAAAAAAAAAATTCTGAAAAGGAAGATACTACTAAGGGCATATATCCCTTGTTACAAATAAGCATGGAGGCAATCTCCAAGCAAAGATTGGATCATCCCAGACAAGATAAAACAAACAAACAAGCTTTAAACAATGAGAAAATAGACAGTTCAGAGCATCTCCAATCCTTCATACTTTTTTTTATTAAATTATTTGATAAAAAAAAAAATTCTCAAAATTTATCTTCAATGCTTTCATCAAATGTTCATTAAATCAAGGGACAATCATTTTTTTTTCATCAAATTAATTTTATCAAATCCTTTATCAAATTTAAATTTGGTGAAAATTTAAAAAGATGAAACATTAGACCATCTCCAACGTTGAATAAAAAATTTCATCAAATTTGAGTAAACATTTAATGAATTTTTTGATTTGATATCGTTCACTCTAATGCTAAAATTAAAATTTTCAACAAATTTTTTCACATCCCCGGTTTTTCGGGAGGACATCCAGGTGAATGTCCTAGAAGCCATTCGGAAATAAACAAAAAAGCTGTCAAAGTGGACATCGTGGACATCAGGCACAACAGTAACAATTTAAATTTGATGAAAAATGAAATACTCTCTTCATTTGATGAAAGTTTTGATTTTCCCTCTATTTGATATGAATCTGATGAAAGAATTGGAGCGCCAAAATGAGGTGTTTTTGATGAAACATTTGATGCTGGATGGAGATGTTTTTATGAATGATTTTTTATCATCAAATTCAATGAAATGGAAATTTGGGATGAGAGAAAAAATTTTAACAAGATTTTGATAAAAATTTGATGAAATGATTAGAATAATTTATATCAAATCAAACTTTTTACTCAACTTTAGAAACAAATTAGATGAAAAAATGGTCCAGGGTTAGAGCTCCACTTATAAATCTGTTGCTAATGTTAAAAAATGTGTAAGAAATATATTAAAATATTACTTATTGTCATTAACTTGACCCAAACAACAAAAGCAAAATGAGAGAAGACTAAAAGCTAAACACATAAAAAAGCAATGCCCGGAAGAAAAGGAACTCAAAAGGCCCCCACCTCATAAAGTAAAGGACCACTACTCGTAGGACTTTTCTTAAGTGTGCCTTGCATATGGTATGCAAGGTACTTACACCCTTCTATTTTGCATTTACACATTTATATGTATTGAGTTATATCAAAATATTTGAAAACTTACACATTGGTGACCTGCTAAGCAGGTCACTTTCCAGGTAAATTAATAAAATAATATATTATATGACTAAAGATGTAAATGGTCATAAAAAAGGTATAAATTTTCACAAAAGGCGTAAGCAATTTCAGAAAAAGGCGTAACTGATTTCTGAAAACTTACGCTTTTTGTAAAAACTTACGCCTTTTGTGAAAACTTACACCTTTTCTGAAAACTTCCACATTTTTCTGAAAACTTACGTCTTCTGTGAAATTATTTACAACTTTTATGAACACTTACTCCTTTTGTGAGTTGACTTACCAAAGGTGTAATCAAACGAAAACTTACACATTTTGCTTAAGCTTACACCTTTTTGTGAAAATACTTACACCATTTTTGAAAAGTTACTCCTTTTGTGTAAGAATTTTTGGCATAACATTTATACTTTTTCTTCGAACTTACACCTTTTGTGAAAAAATAAATTCATCAAATTTACACATTTTGCTTAAGTTTACACCTTTTTCGTGAAAATACTTACACCGTTTTTGAAAAGTTACTCCTTTTGTGTAAGAATTTTTGGCATAACATTTATACTTTTTCTTCGAACTTACACCTTTTGTGAAAACTCAACTTAAAACTTTTTCGGAAGTCACTTATACCTTTTGTGAAAAAAAAAATCATCAAATTTACACCTTTTGCTTAAGCTTATACCTTTTTGTGGAAGTGCTTATATTTTTTTGAAAAGTTACTCCTTTTGTGAAATAATTTTTGTCATAAGATTTATACTTTTTCTTCAAACTTACACCTTTTGTGAAAGAGTATATAAGCACAAAAGTATAAATCTTATGACAAAAATTCTTTCACAAAAGGAGTAACTTTTCAGAAAAAATATAAGCACTTCCACGAAAAGGTGTAAGCTTAAGCAAAATGTGTAAATTTGATGAATTTTTTTTTTCACAAAAGGTATAAGTGACTTCTGAAAAAGCTTTAAGTTGGGCTTTCACAAAAGGTGTAAGTTTGAAGAAAAAATATAAATGTTATGCCAAAAATTCTTACACAAAAGGAGTAACTTTTCAAAAATGGTGTAAGTATTTTCACGAAAAGGTGTAAGCTCATGCAAAATGTGTAAATTTGATGAATTTATTTTTTCACAAAAGGTATAAGTGACTTCTGAAAAAGCTTTAAGTTGGGCTTTCACAAAAGGTGTAAGTACGAAGAAAAATCATAAATGTTATGCCAAAAATTCTTACACAAAAGGAGTAACTTTTCAAAAATGGTGTAAGTATTTTCACGAAAAGGTGTAAGCTCATGCAAAATGTGTAAATTTGATAAATTAATTTTTTCACAAAAGGTATAAGTGACTTCCGAAAAAGCTTTATGTTGGGCTTTCACAAAAGGTATAAGTTCGAAGAAAAAGTATAAATGTTATGGCAACAATTCTTACACAAAAGGAGTAACTTTTCAAAAATGATGTAAGTATTTTCACGAAAAGGTGTAAGCTCATGCAAAATGTGTAAATTTGATGAATTTATTTTTTCACAAAAGGGATAAGTGACTTCCGAAAAAAGTTTAAGTTGGGCTTTCACAAAAGGTGTAAGTTTGAAGAAAAAGTATAATTGTTATGCCAAAAATTCTTACACAAAAGGAGTAATTTTTCAAAAATTGTGTAAGTATTTTCACGAAAAGGTGTAAGCTCATGCAAAATGTGCAAATTTGATGAGTTTTTTTTTTTCACAAAAGGCATAAGTGACTTCCGAAAAAGCTTTAAGTTGGGCTTTCACAAAAGGTGTAAGTTCGAAGAAAAAGTATAAATGTTATGCCAAAAATTCTTACACAAAAGGAGTAACTTTTCAAAAATGGTGTAAGTATTTTCACGAAAAGGTGTAAGCTCATGCAAAATGTGTAAATTTGATAAATTTTTTTTTTCACAAAAGGTATAAGTGACTTCCGAAAAAGCTTAAAGTTAGGCTTTTACAAAAGGTGTAAGGTCGAAGAAAAAGTATAAATGTTATGCCAAAAATTCTTACACAAAAGGAGTAACTTTTCAAAAATTGTGTAAGTATTTTCACGAAAAGTATAAAGGAGTAACATTTCAAAGTGTTCATAACCACAAAAGGAGTAACAAAGGGTTCATTTCAAAATGTTCGTAAACACAGGAGTAACGTCAAAGTGTTCATCTCAAAGTATTCGTAAACACAAAAAGAGTAACATTTCGAAGTGTTCATAAACAAATTGGGACAACCACTGAACAAATCAAAGGGTTCGTGACCCCCGCTGACCACCCAAGTGTCGGTGGCCTCCGGTGCTCACAGCCTTCTGACATCGGCACGTCCACGGCCACTGCCGCCGCAAATCAAAGGTTTTTTTCTCTCTGGCTATCGATCTTGGTCTCTCTGTGTCGATGTTGGCCTATTCTCCGTCGATGTCGGTCTCTCTTTGTCGATCCCTGTTTATCTCGGTCTGTCTCCATCGATATTGGTCTGTCTGTGTCCATGTGGGTCTCTTCTCTGTCGATCTCGGAGTGGCTGTCTCTGTCAATCACTGTCTATCTAGGTCTCTATGTCTGTTGATCTCAGTCTATCTCTCTCTCTCTCTGTCTGTCTGTTGCTGTATATTAAAAACGGTTCTCTTTTACATTGACATACTTGGTTGGATTTGGACTTGGAGTCGCTATTCCAAGCCCTTCCAGACTCGTCTTCTCTGAAACGGAGTTCTACTGAGAGAAAGGCCAAGCCCTCCGAAACGCCCTTCTCTCTTACATTGCCATTATCTGAACAAAACAAATACAGTGTGGTTGGATTTTCGGAACTTACACCTTTTGGGGGGAAAAAACGGAACTTACACGTTTTGCGAAGTTACTTACATCTCTTGAGAAAAAACTTACACTATTTGTGGAAGGTTACACATTTGTGAAATAATTTATTTTATAAAATTACTAGTTTATTAAAAATCATGTATATTAAAAAATTTACACATTTTATTGGAACTTACACCTTCTCTGAGAACAGAACTTACACTTTTTGTGAAATAATGACAACTTACACACAACACTTATATCTTTTGTAATACAAGTTATACCTTTTTTAAAAGTTACACCATATATGAAAATTTTTGTTTCATAAAATTTTGACAAATTACACATAATACTTACATCTTTTATAAAACAAGTTATACCTTTTGTTAAAGTTACACCATGTGTGAAATATTTTATTTCATAAAATTTTGACCACTAACACATAATACTTACGCCTTTTGATTTTTTTGACAACTTACACATAATAGTTACATCTTTTGAACTTGCAATAATTTCAAAATTCCTACACAAAAGGAGTAACTTCTCAAAAATGGTGTAAGTATTTTCACGAAAAGGTGTAAGCTCATGCAAAATGTGTAAATTTGATGAATTTATTTTTTCACAAAAGGTATAAGTGACTTCCGAAAAAGCTTTAAGTTGGGCTTTCACAAAAGGTGTAAGTACGAAGAAAAAGTATAAATGTTATGCCAAAAATTCTTACACAAAAGGAGTAACTTTTCAAAAATGGTGTAAGTATTTTCATGAAAAGGTGTAAGCTCATGCAAAATGTGTAAATTTGATGAATTTATTTTTTCACAAAAAATATAAGTGACTTCTGAAAAAGCTTTAAGTTGGGCTTTCACAAAAGGTGTAAGTTCGAAGAAAAAGTATAAATGTTATGCCGAAAATTTTTACACAAAAGGAGTAATTTTTCAAAAATGGTGTAAGTATTTTCACGAAAAGGTGTAAGCTCATGCAAAATGTATAAATTTGATGAATTTATTTTTTCACAAAAGGTATAAGTGACTTCCGAAAAAGCTTTAAGTTGGGCTTACACAAAAGGTGTAAGTTTGAAGAAAAAGTATAAATGTTATGCCCAAAATTCTTACACAAAAGGAGTAACTTTTCAAAAATGGTGTAAGTATTTTCACGAAAAGGTGTAAGCTCATGCAAAATGTGTAAATTTGATGAATTTATTTTTTCACAAAAGGTATAAGTGACTTCCGAAAAAACTTTAAGTTGGGCTTTCACAAAAGGTGTAAGTTCGAAGAAAAAGTATAAATGTTATGCCCAAAATTCTTACACAAAAGGAGTAACTTTTCAAAAATGGAGTAAGTATTTTCACGAAAAGGTGTAAGCTCATGCAAAATGTGTAAATTTGATGAATTTATTTTTTCACAAAAGGTATAAGTGACTTCCGAAAAAGCTTTAAGTTGGGCTTTCACAAAAGGTGTAAGCTCGAAGAAAAAGTATAAATGTTATGCCAAAAATTCTTACACAAAAGGAGTAACTTTTCAAAAATGGTGTAAGTATTTTCACGAAAAGGTGTAAGCTTTAGCAAAATGTGTAAATTTGATGAATTTATTTTTTCACAAAAGGTATAAGTGACTTCCGAAAAAGCTTTAAGTTGGCTTTCAGAAAAGGTGTAAGTTCGAAGAAAAAATATAAATCTTATGACAAAAATTCTTACACAAAAGGAGTAACTTTTCAAAAATGGTGTAAGTATTTTCACGAAAAGGTGTAAGCTTAAGCAAAATGTGTAAATTTGATTCATTTTTTTTTTCACAAAAGATATAAGTAACTTCTGAAAAAGGTTTAAGTTTGGGTTTCACAAAAGGTGTAAGTTTCAAGAAATGGTATAAATGTTATGACAAAAGAAGTTTCAAGAAATGGTATAAATGTTATGACAAAAGTTCTTTCACTGAAGGAGTAACTTTTCAGCAATGGTGTAACTATTTTCACGAAAAGGTGTATGTTTTAGCAAAATGTGTAAATTTGATGAATTTTTTTTTTTCACAAAAGATATAAGTGACTTTAGAAAAAGGTTTAAGTTTGGCTTTTACAAAAGGTGTATGTTCGAAGGAAAAGTATAAATCTTATGACAAAATTATTTCACAAAATGAATAGCTTTTCAGAAAAGATATAAGCACTTCCACTAAAAGGTGTAAATTTTTGCAAAAGATTGAAATTTTTTTTCACAAAAGATGTAAGTGACTTCAGAAAAGGGTTAAGTTGTGCTTTCAAAAAAAGGTGTAAATTTCAATAAGAAGTTCAAATTTTATGGAAAAACTTATTTCACAAAAGGAGTAACATTTCAAAGTGTTCATAACCACAAAAGGAGTAACATTTCAAAGGATTCATTTCGAAGTGTTCGTAAACACAAAAGGAGTAACATTTGAAAGTGTTCATAAAAAAATTGGGACAACCATTGAACAAATCAAAGGGTTCGTGACCCTCGCTAACCACCCAAGCGTCGGTGGTCTCCAGTGCTCACTGCCGTCCGACATCGGCACCTCCACGGCCACCGCCGCTGCAAATCAAAGGTTTTTTTTCTCTCTGGCTATCGATCTTGGTCTCTCTGTGTTGATGTCGGCCTATTCTCTGTTGATGTCGGTCTCTCTCTGTTGATCCCTGTCTATCTCGGTCTGTCTCCGGCGATCTTGGTCTGTCTGTGTCCATGTGGGTCTCTTCTCTGTCGATCTCTGTCGATTTTGGTCCCTCTGTCGATCTCGGAGTGGCTGTCTCTGTCGATCACTGTCCATCTAGGTTTCTATGTCTGTTGATCTCAGTCTATCTCTCTCTCTATCTCTGTCTCTCTCTCTCTCTCTTTCTCTCTCTCTCTGTCCGTTGCTCTATATTAAAAACGGTTCTCTTTTACATCAACATACTAGGTTGGATTTGGACTTGGAGTCGCTATTCCAAGCCCTCCCAGACTCGTCTTCTCTGAAACGGAGTTCTACTGAGAGAAAGGCCAAGCCCTCCGAAACGCCCTTCTCTCTCACATTGCCATTATTTGAACAAGACAAATACAGTGTGATTGGATTTTAGGAACTTACAGGTTTTGGGGGGAAAAAACTGAACTTACACATTTTGCGAAGTTACTTACATCTGTTGAGAAAAAACTTACACTATTTGTGGAAGGTTACACATTTGTGAAATAATTTATTTTATAAAATTTACACCTTTTCGTTGAAATACTTAAACCTTTAGTGAGAAGTTACTACTTTATTAAAAATCATGTCTATTAAAAAATTTACACCTTTTATTGGAACTTACACTTTGCCTGAGAACAGAACTTACACCTTTTTTGAAATAAGTTACATCTTTTTTGAACACGTTTACACCTTTTATGGAAATCTGAATAATATTTTCCTATAAATTTACACCTTCAATGGGAAGTTACACCATTTGTGACATAACTTGCATCTTTTGTGAAAACTACATACATGTTTTTGAAAATATACACCTTTCATGGAAGGAATATTTGCAAAAAATTTATACCTTTTGTTAAAAACATAAACCTTTTCTGAATGATTTCACATTTTTGTGGGAATACTTACACCATTTCTGAATGGTTACTGCTTTTGTGAATAACTTTTTCCATAAAATTGACACTTTTTATGGGATATTACACCTTTTCTGCCAGCAAAACTTACACCTTTTTATAAAATTTACACCTTCTATGGAAAATATTTTTTTATCAAGTTTACACCTTATTTTAAAAGCTTACACCTCTTCTGAAAAGGTACTCCTTTTGTGAAACAAAAATGTTTAAAAAAATTTACACCTTTTCAATAGGAGTTACATCTTTGGTGAAGACACTTAGACTTTTTTTGAAAATTTACACGTTTTATGGAAAATAAGCTTTTGATAAAGTTTGTTAAAAGAAATTATTTGACAAAAGGTATAACCTTTTCAAATATGGTGTATGTTTTTCCGAAGAAGGTGTAAATGACCATAGAAAAGATGTAAGTTTTGTTTTTCACCAAAGGTGTAACTTGAAATAATAAGTGGAAATTTTATGAAAAAGGTTTTTCCACAAAATGTGTAATTTTTCCAAAAGTTGTAAATATTTCTGAGAAAATGTGTAAATTTTTACAAAAGGTGTAAAATTTAGGAATTGGGTAAACTTTGTGAGTTTTTACAAAAGGTATAAGTTCCCAAAGAAGACCAATCATCGAAGCTGAATGTTTCGTTTTTACAAAAGATATAAGTTCCCAAAGAAGACCAATCCCAATGAAGCTGAATGTTTCGTTTTTAGAAAAGATATAAGTTCCAAGGTGTAACTTTTACGAAGAAAATTAATTTAAAGATATAAGTTCCAAGGTGTAACTTTTATGAAGAAAATTAATTTATAAATGATGTCAGTTTTCATTAAAAGGTGTAAGTTGTCAGAACAAGTATAAAATTCTGAAAGATGCCGAAGTGTTCAGAAGAGGTGTAAGTTCCCTCGGGCCGTCCGTCTCGCTTCCATCTCGGACCTCTCTCTTTCTTTGTCTTTCTCTCTCCCCGTCTCTCCGTTGTTCCATTTCCCCGTAGCTGTAGGGTTTTATAGAGGAAAATATTTGAGGGCCGAGCTTAAGTTCTTGGGAAGGCTAGCCATGGAAGTGGATGCATAAATTCTTTTTTGAAGTTGATTTTTGTCGGTGGAGCACAACCGCAAGGGTTAATCGAGCACCACCGTCGGTTTGCCTGATCCGGTTGGTATTTCCTTTATTTCGTGCTGGTACATTATCTGTCTCCTTATTTGTCTTCTTTCATTCGCATATACCTACACACCCGACCCGAAATTGACCCAATAGGAACTGTTCTGTACTCCATTTTCGTATTTTGTGCTATTCGAATAGGAACTCTTTCCTCTACTAACCGAAATGGACCCAATAGGAACTGTTCTGTACTCGATTTTTGTATTTTCTCCCTTTCGAATAGGAAGTCTTCCCTCTGCTATCAGTGCTGCAAGTTGAACATAGGTATCATAGTAGTTAGCAACAAGCATAAAAGGTGTTTTGCATTTACATGGTGAACTTGTTAGGTTAGGTTATATATAACGAAAGAAGACTTTAAAAAAAATTTGTGTAATGTTGGCACGGGAAAAACATTTTTTTTTTTCGAGTAGCCAAAAAAACAAAAATAAGAAACTCGATAAACAAACAATGACTAATCTTGTTTCCGCAACGGCTAGCACACTCGGTTGAATTCTGCTTTCAATTTTGTAGTACTCGGTGATTTTATATTGCCGGAACTTATGTTTAGAAACAATCTGTGTTACACGGACTCTTCAAAATAGATCAAATACCCGTGTCGGACACCTGAGAGTCGGACAAGGGTATGGGATATGTGTCGGCTACTTTTCAACGGACACTTCTTATATAATTGTATATAACACAATTATTATATGTGCAAATTATTGTCAAATTACTATAAATGTCATTTTGACACTGTAAGTTACATATAGTACCATTTTATGTCACATGTTAGATTAAAAATATGATATTTTTTCCCCACACCGCGTACCATTGAATGTAGGGTTAAGATTTAATGAGTCGGACCTGTACATACATACCGCACCCGGCACCCGAACCCGAGTCCGTGTAACACAGTAAACAACTCTTTCCTTCAGTGCTGAAGTTCATGCATAGTTGATGGTATTCAACTTAAAACATAGGAAAGCCAATTGAAAGAGTTGAAATGAGGATGACGATTTCCACATTTTGTAGAGACCTATTCGTTCCCACATCCAATTCTGAATCAAGAGTTGAAGCGTTCACTTTCATGGCTAGTCTTTCCAACAACTTAAGCGGCTGGAGACGATGGCTGAAAACCAATACCTTCTCCCCACCTGATTCGGACAAGCCTAACATATTAAGGAAGAAGTTTGCCTTCAGTCCTTCTCTAATATCCAACTTTTCTAAGATGTGGTCCATCCGGGCATCGTCAATGCCCTCTGTTTCTGTGGTTGACGTGTCTGTAGGTGAACTCTTTAGGAGGGATCTCAATTGTGCGTGCACATTGAGTGTGCTCCCATCCCAGGTGATGTTCAACTTCTTAACTAAGTTGTTCAGTTCTTCAACTTCACGAACTGTCGTAAGGGTGAGGTGAAGAAATTCAGAAAAGTCAACAAGCCCAGGCAATTCACGAACAAAATCTCATTCGTAGAAATGGACAACCTTGCCTGTCATTGCACGCAACTTTTGAATGACGGTTACCTTTCTCTTGAAGTTATCATGTTGCTGTTGAATGGCAGTTACATTTCAAGAGGAAGGTAGCTGTCATTCATGAGTTGCGGGCTGTCTGGACTTTATTGAGCGAGTTCATGAAATGCGTACTTTCATTTGTGGGAGTATGACCTTCGTGCAGAATGAGAATGGATGGGTACGTTAGTAATATTTGTTGGCAGGCAGTGGTAGTCTTGCTTGTTTCATTGTCACATACAATTGAAGAAACTTGCTTGTACGCCCAGAAAAGTATTCTTCTCTGATCTGCCCACTGTCTGAGCACCCAAAGGTAATGGAGCATGGGCCAGGATGCAGCCACCTCGATTCTTTGCAACCAAGTTGCTCAGTAGGAAATTGAAGTCCTCAACTTGATGGGGTTTCATCTGGTTTTTGTGCCTGGGATCAGCACCAATTTCTCTAACAGCAGAATCGTGTCGAGATTGACCAAAATCCTGTCATGAAATAGTTCAGTTGTTTTTTTATCCTTTGTAGTCGGGCCTTCATAAAAGTATGTGCGTGTAGTCCTTCCGCCCTAAATGAAAAACAAAATGTAGTCCTTCCTCTTCAATTTTTGGAAAATTATGCATGTATCGCTTGTACACATAATTATTTTAATTGTAAGCTGTGTGAACAAAATGCAAAATTTGGATGTGTGTCCTTTCTTTTGTTTGTTTCAAAATCTGTATATGTGTTGGGAAATTCTGCATGTTGTTGTCTGTGTTTACGCAAAATTTTGAGGTTAACAGCCACATGTTGCAGCCGTTTGTTTGTATTCTTGTAAATATTGATTGGAATACTTTGCAGGAATTGTCATCATTGCATCTGATGGATATTGGTCACCTCGCACCAACAACGTTAGTTTTCTCCTTAAAGACTTGCTACCAGTTGGTTTCGTACATATGTTTGTAAACAAACGAAATCCATCACCAAGAAATACACTGATTTTTTTTTTTGGATCAATTCTTACAGCAGCCCATGTACTTTTGTGTTTGTGTTATTTGTTTTGCACAAATTTTGAATGGCCTCGCTTTGCATCATCAATTGTGAGCTTCGGTTTCAATTACGTCCATTTGATTACAACTCTTCACTGTTTTGTATCAGAAAATATGCATATACGTGGCAATTGTACTTTTTGTTGTAGTCAACTTATAACTTTACTGAACTTACATAATCTCAATCAATTGACATTACAATATTTGTTTTAAAAATCACAAACGACATTAGCAATTTGACCGAAAATGTCCAGGAAATTTGAAATGGACTGTCAGAATTTAGGTAGTTTAAAACAAATTAGACAACGGACAAAATGTGTACACCACCCCTGTAATTTTCCCTTCAATCTAATTTGTATGATTTGCTCTTTCATAAGGGGAAGGAAAAGATTGAAGACAATTGCCAAACAACATATCCAAATGTCTGACACTATCGCTGGCTCTTGTCGAAAGCGGCCAATTGCACCCATCATTTGTTACAGGTACTAGTTGTTTATTTTGACAATCTAGAATTACATTTTTCGTAATGAAATTACGCACCTCGTCGAAGTTTAGTTTGTGATGTTTCAAAGTGGTTTTGTTCCGCATGTCTGAAAATGTTTAAATTGGTGTCGATTCAGTCCCGGATGTACGAAAGGTGTCTTATGCCGATTTTGGGGCCAGCTTGACGTAAAAACTTGCATATATATATGTATTCATATTTAAGACCTTGGTGTGTTGTACATTTTTTTCCCCAAAAAACATTGCATGATATGTGCCTATGAAGTTGACAGCATCCTAAACAAAATCGGTATTCTATGTACGTTCCGCTGCAAAATTGAGAATAATGAATGTCATTGTTACTGAATATAGTTGATTTTTGTGGAAAGAATAACTTAATTATGGTGTGCCCCTTAATGTCCATAGCTGTTGTACCTTGATTGTGTTTGTCTGAGCTCGACTACGACGCGGTCCACACCTCGGCTTCATGATTGGGGTGATACCCAAATACGGGAGACACTGTGACGTATCAGAAGGAAGCAAGATTTCCCAACAATTACGGTAAGCACTCCTACCACTGTGCACATTTCATACCATCGACCCACTTGTCTTCAACATACAATGTCAGACTTCATTTATGCGTTTCTATGATTAGGTGGAGTTTGATTACAGTAATGCCGAAAGCAACGCCCATGATGCTGACATGGATGCATGCCATGTCGAGAACCAACAAAAAGGACAGTTCAATGAAGTCTGTATGAGCAATTTAGAGTTCGACATTCGCGAATTGAAGGAAATGATGAAGCAAGTTCTCCACAACCAGACAGATTTAATGGAGATGTTGCGACATTTCGAAGGCAAGCAAGTTGTTGGCAATGACAAGGTAATCCATCTAAGCATTACGCAATTTTGACACAGTTGAGCCACATAATTTGAAGATGGTTTATAAGACTAAGTTCACGAATGTGTATGTATGATTAGGTGGAAGGCAATGATGTGTGTATCATTAAGCTGTCCTCCAATGTTGCTAAACTGAAGGAAATGCTGAAGCAACTGCTTCAACGTTTCAGTTTGGGCTGCAACGAACCGTTCACTGAACAAACCAATTTATGTGAACTGAAGCAAATGCTACACCACCTCATCGAAGGTATATTCTCTACACCGCAACCGGCAGGCGTGGCCAAACAGGGTGTGGACCCTGCTGTTGGAGTCGAGGCGCATGACAATGGCGTGGTCAAACTATCTGACGAAGTTAACCCAATGGAGTGTAATATTTCAGATGTACAAGGGGTGGATCACCAACAACAGAATTTGAAGGGAACCTTGGCAAGGGACAAAAGTCATTTGCATGATGGGCACAAGCTGAACATCAAAGAAGGTGGGGACAACCACAACAAGAGAGGCCTTCAGTCAGGGGAAACATACGAAACTGAAGATAAATACACTCCTGACCTTCAGTCAGTGGGCGTGAAGAACGTGGCGTGCGATGTGCATACTTCTCCTACTAAGCTTGGTAAACCATTGGGAGCAACTGGAATCGTTAGAGGAAGTGCAAAGGGAAGACGAAAAGGAAAAGGAAAAGGAAAAATGCGCGGAAGTGGAGTTCAAGCCACTGAGGTTAGGGATATGCAATTGTGCATCGAATAGCAAAACAAATAGTGGAGTTGACGACATCAGTTCACCTGTGGATGTTGATGGTGTGGATAAGGTGAACAAGGTACAAATACTGCCTTTAATGCCCCACAAGTTCTGAATACCCAATTCATGCCCACATCAATAATGTGAATCAGTAATTTTACAATCATCTGTGTTGTATTGTACTAGTTGTCAAAGAATTGCATGTTTGCAGTTATGACTGCTGCCATATGTTACTACATATTTCTAACAAACTCCGCACCAAACATCACAAGTTGGGAAAACTCTGAGGCTCACAGTTCATACATCATTTCACGTTCTTTTTTATGACTACCGACCTTGTAATGTAAGCTTCAATTTTTTTTATGAAATGTGTACTGTTAGTTGGCTGTTTATTTTTGTAGGACTCGTTGACGATGTTGGACAGTGAAGGGTTGTTATCGGCGGAGGAACAAAATCTTCTTCACTATGTATTTGACGATAGCAAAAATGAAATGTATTGTTTCATTTACTACTTGCAAATTTTAAATGACAGTCCACTGTGAAATAACTATCGTTCTAAGGATCATTTATTGCTTGTAGGGACATTGTTGTTTCCATGAATCTTCATGGACGGGCATGTGAAGTTGGCACCCGGCGTGACATGCGTACGCTCAAACCAGGGTCGTGGCTATCCGACACTGTAAGTGTTGGCTGCACAAATATGAATCTGCGTTTTTCAGTACCCCTGAACTCAGAAACCTTTCTAATCAACTTGCCTTGTGTCTTACATACAATGTTCCAGCCAATCAACTTGGTGGTGGTGCAATTGACTAATCGACAGAGGGATTTACACAATGACGGGAGGCACACTGATTGGTTCTTTCCCGTATATCTGTCGGTAAGTAAGTGTTTAAAGCTACGTTGTGTGTTGTGTATGACATATTTTGACAAATGTTTCCGTCAATGACCTTTATGCATTACACATGCAGACTTTGATTCTAAATAAAGATACGCAACCTCTGCACCATGAACATATCGTCACATCATTTTTCGGACATGACAGATACACTGGTACGATTGATGCATGCCAGAGGGTAATATCAATGTTCATCCCGTTATATTAAAACGAAAATATGAAAGCCATTACATGTTTACATGGCCTCTAAACAAGGTTTGCCCTTGTGTTTACGTGTAGATTTACATGCCTTTCAATTACAGAGGACTGCATTGGTTGTGCGTTAAAATTGATATGGTGGACCGTGTAGCCTACCTATTTGACTCGGTCCCATTCAACCGACCGAACAAAAGGAAGCTAAATGCGGCTAAAATTTTGGTATGTCCTTCTGGTGCATTTCTGAACACTACAAAAAACTTGAACATCCTTTACATAAACCAACTTCAACCTTGTGGAACAGGTTCAAACTATGCACGACTTGCTGCAACTACACTTTGGAAATGATTATGTTACAGACGTGCGTAGCTTCCACCTCTGCATGTTAGATGAGAGGCCAGTACAACAACTGGACGAGTAATCCACAATCCCTCCCTCACATTAATGTGTATGCTGCATGACTGACTTAACGAACCTATTAAGTATTGACGACAACTTTAATGTGAAATTCTTTTTGTAACACGTTTGACTGTGGGATGTTCGTCATCAAATTCATGTAGCAACCTGATTTAAGCCCCGATCCACACAAGGTACATTCTACCGCTTAATTTCCATTTGTCAATCAAATCCTTCCTTGTATGTCCTGCAATTTTAACTGATTTGTCTTATGATCTTTCTGTACAAAGTTTGCTCCCTCTGTGCGTCATAAGTTGTTGGTTGACATCGTTATGGATGTCAATAATGCAAAGTTCGTAGAGTACCGGGAGTGCCTTCATATAAGCAATGCCACAAGCTAGGCCAGTGATGGGAATGGGCTGCCAGTACGCCAGTAATTTGGGTGGCAACAGGACTTCACTAATTTTTTATTCTTTGATTTCAATATGGATGTTAATTATGGCTCCCCAGTATTGTTTTTGCTGGACGATGTAAATATGGACTAACTGCAAAGTGCAAGTCAAATGTAAACATGGATCAAATCAAACATGTCGATGTGCCTGCTGACTTAGTACTATTTTGTTTACGCATGTTTCTTGTTCGGATGAATGTGACTATAACTATATATAATTTACGGCTGCTTTTGTTACCGAAATGAATTTATAATTTAATTACAAAAAAGGAAAAATTAATTTTCAAAAATGAAACCAACCACATTATGAATGAAAACTCAATACTCTTCGTAGGTAAGTTATATATCAGCCCATTAGCACATATGACTCCAGCCAAAACACAACTTTCATGGCTTACAGGGAATGTTAAAAAAAAAGAAATCAAATCTACATATCTGCTGCATCATCAGCAGTGTCTTCTGAAGAGTTGTCCGTACTGTCTGATTGACTGTCCTTATCCATTACTTTATCAGACTTCGCTTCGTCCGCCGCCAATTTGTCATCGGTCAGCCAATCAACGTTCTGCTTCATAGCGCCGACTTGCCGCTCCAAACTTGATAACCGTGTGTCCACTTCATTCAGCCTTTCATAGATATCTTGCAACTGCTGCAATACAGGCGCAACATGAGCTTCAACAATAGCTTCAATCTTGTTCGAATCGGACATTTTGTAGGAATATGTGTATGGTTTATTTTACTGACAACTTTTTTAAAGGAATGTACAGATTCATAAAATTACACAACACTATGCTATAAGTATTTGTAATATATGGTACATGACTTGTATGTTTTCAGAAGACCTCATGCATTGTGACATACATTGTATTAATTTCTCAAAGTGGCCGAATTCATGTTGCAAAAATTCATTCCTTCATGCATGCACAAAGTCATCCGTTCAGTACCCCTGATCGTCCATTAGTTGGCATTTCCAACACACATGCATTGTACCTTCCATCAGTACTATCGCACTATCATTGATTTCCACACCCACAGTTCATCATACATTCACATTCGTCATTTCTATTTGTGCCCCCAACCCAATTACATGTCTACTCATCCATAAAGGTTAGCAAAATTCCTCTTATCAGATACATATGCCTTTCCAACTGCAGCGAACCTATTAAATGAAATACCCGTGGTCATTAAGTTGCTTTTACTCAGTTTAGGTAGGTGTTGCCACCAAACAACAATAAGTGTGTTCACATCTTTAAACCTACCACCAACGTATTAATGACTACGGGTTTAAGGTAATTTAACATTTACAACCAACCACAAAAAAGTTTGCAACCAGTGTTGTTTCCTTTGCATTTGGGTTTGTTTTTGCGTCCATATATTCTTCGTGAACCTGCGAAAACAAAATTGGACTCAATAAAGAACCTTCACACTTATGGATGCACACCACGGTAAACGCGGTCGTGGAGAATCACTTGCAAGGGCTGACAGCTCCCGACCGAAGTCACCAGAATTGGATTATGTAGGTGGGTATATCGATTCCTTCGGTGATCGACGTTTCTTTGAAACAGGGTTCCCACTGTGGAGTTTTGAACCTCTACGGGATTACAACTGCACCCCAATACAAGATGCTTGCCTGGGGAAGTATTTTGGAATTCCAGTTTCACTATTTGCCAAACGAGTTCAGTGTGAACACCACTGTTGATGTGCTTTTGTGAAAGTCACAAAAGCCCGATCGGTTGAAATGCAGCGGCAATTCCCTCATGTCAGCGAGTCCCAAGTTAGGCATCGTTTGCAAAGTGAGGTTGATCAAATGACTCATCGACTCATTAGGCACTCACGGATAGAGGACGCAAAGGCAGAGTCGAAGATACATGGATCGAACCCGGCATCTGCAATCAAGGCTATAATGGAGGATCCTGCACTGGTGTCGGACCCTGACCTTTCAGATTACTCAAACTCTGAGGTTGTTGATTTGAGCGAGGATTAGCAGACCTGGACATGTGTATGACATAGTAAGCATAGTCTTGTAAGATGCCGTCATACTCTGCTAACCATTGCAACGGTGCATGCGTTAATGTCTTCATTATGTCCACTTTGTTGAAGGTATTTTTTTGGGTCACCGTCCTCGATTGAAAGCTGTGTTATGATTTTTATTGGTACGATGACAAGGTAATTTTTTTGTAAACCGATATCAGAAACTATCATTAACCTATGTTTTGTTGATTACTTCATGTTTGTGAATCGTTCAATATGGACAATAAGGTTTAAGTGTCGAAATCATTGAATGGAATCAGAAGCTGTAATTGCAAACAAAAATTGTGCACGACCGGCCAACGGTCTCATACACTCTAACATCAATATGGGCACAAAATGTTTTGTTTTTTCAAACACAACGGTTGTGTGGAAGCATACCCCATGGGGTCAACTTGTGCATTAGCAATTTTTCTCCCATTGTGCATTGTTATAAACTAATCAGCTCCTCTTGAAACAAAAAAATATACAACAGACCATTCAGAAACAGAGTATTGATATTCATTAATGAAGAAGTCAGCACGATGGTGAAGAAATGTACCACGCATTCTATATCTGCTTTCAACTTGCTAACAGATAATAGTTGAGGCTACGGATAAGTGACAAACAGATACTAGTTGACAGATAACAGATCTGCCAAATTTGTTGATTACAAACAAACCTGCAACAGATAACAGAAGTTGTTCATTACAACCAAAATTCATGCACCCAGATAAGAGAACCTGCAACAGATAACAGGCCACAGATAAGTGACAAAGCACCCACAAAATTCAGTCATCCACAAAGCATCCACAAAATTCATCCACGTAGCATCCACAAAATGAATCCACATAGCATCCACAAAATGAGTCCACAGATCTGCCAAATAGCATCCACAAAGCTCTTACAATGACACCAATGTTTCCCAAAATTCATTACATAATAACATTATAAGTTACATCATAATAACTTATAAAATTCATTCCGTACATTCATTCCATAATAAAATTCATTCCACAAAGCTATTAAGTAAGTTACATAAGTTACATCATAATAAAATTCAGTCCATAAACATTAATTACATCATGAAGTACAATACAACCAAAACTGGTACAAACTTCCATTCAATTTCCCAAAATACAAAGAAGTACAAAAGTTACATGATGAAGTACAAAATGCTAGAACATATAATGAAATACACCATCGCTTTGATATTATTTTCTATCCTTTTAAGCCTTCGACCATGGTCATTTTCCAAGTCATGAAGCCTCGTCCTTACTTCGTTAAAGTCTTCTACTGTTAAAGCATCAGAAGCTCTAGTGTTGGAAGGGATTCTGGACGTAACGTCTTCATCATCTTCATCCACGAACTTGAAGTAATTGCAATAGGGACTGGGACTGGTACTCTACAATGCATGACAATCACTTAGTTGAATACGACAAATATTAATGTGTCTACTAAAGGATTAAAATTTTCAATATATACTTACATATTTCGATGGGCAAACAAAGAACAAACGCCCTTGATTTCCATTGTCATTGGTTCTTACAGTATGTATGGCAGCGGTTCTTCCACAATTGCACAGCCTCGTTTGTAATCTTATGTTGCTAATGTCAGAAGAAAAAGCCATTTTTTAAATCTGCATAGATGAGAAGTTTTTAGTGCTCTGCTATGCTTGTGTTTGATGGGGTTAATTACAGTTGTATTTGAATTTGAGGGAGACAGTGTCTTTACTGAAAACATCTATTTGTTCAAACTGCCATGTTTAATAGCATTTGAATAGAGGTTACACAGACTAAACTGTTAATAGCACTTGAACAAACATCGCAGCTCAATGTACACACATAGCATTTTAAAACTGAACAAATACCGCAGATTCAAACATAGCATTTGTGATTAATTACACACATGTTACACACATAGCATTTTCAATCTGAACAAACATGGCAGTTTTACAAACATATCAGTTCAATGTCAAGTCAATTATCAATCACACATGTTAAACAACTATTATCAACAAATCATACTGAAGTGAAATGATTATGGGCAGGTTGTTGGAGAGTGTGATTCAGTAGTTATCAAACTGAAATAGTTATCAACAAATCACACATGTGATTTTCGACAAAGCACACTGAAATACTTATCAACAAATCAGTAATAGTTACAAACATTTAAGTTTAGTTTGATAATAGTTACCAATGTTCATAATAGTTAATTCAAGTCACGCAGCTAACACATTAGTTGATAGTAGTTCATTACAACAAATCATGCGTGATTGACAACAAATACACCAAAATCACATTATGAATCACACATTGAAAAATACACAACTATATGCATTTGTTCAACTAATTATCAATCTGCATAATCATACTATGTTCTGCAAAGATGTGATCATTTCATTTTATGTTCGATCACTGTCTGCGTAATCATACTACGTTCTGCAAAATTTGTACTTCAACTGTAAAAGGTAAATACATATATGTTCCTCACAATATGTGCCACATTTTTCAATCATACCATTTATCTATCTGCATAACAGTAATTTTCAAAGCCCTAATTTTCAAAGTCATAATTTTCAAAGCCCTAATTTTGAATGAGTAATTTTGAAAGCCCTAATTTTGGAAGCCCTAATTTCCAAATTTCAAATCTATTTTGTCAATCACAACCCTAACTTTTTGATTTCATCGTTTGGAGGACGAACCTGGTTCATGTATGCCCTGAAAGCCCACGTTCTCGTCAAGAAATTCCTTCGCTACAGCCGATGGTGGTCGCGGTAGAGCTATGGTTCGCGAAGCAAAGAAAATGAGGGCTACAGCGGTGGGTTGGGTTTACGAGTGGGTCGCCCTCGGGAGTGGTCGTTGGTCAGGCTGGGTTTGGTGGAGGAGGAGTGAGTATGAGAGTGAGGGGGAGTGAGAGTGAGATTGAGGTGTATACTCTGTATAACCTGTATAGCAGAGCGGGAAAACGAAAATTTGTATTTCTTTATTTTAATTTTTAGTCCAAAAGCCAAAAATTCACTAACAAAATTTAGAAAAAACAACAACTCATATCAAAATTATAAGATTTTATTTTCTCTCTATTTTTTGCACGTATTTTCGTAAAAAACCAAAAATTCGTCCCAAACATACTGGGTATGTTTGGTTTGAGTTTTACAGATGAGTTTTACAAAAAAAAAAAATTCCGAAAATTGTTTGGTTTGACATTTTTCTCCAAAAAATTTCCAAAATCACTTTCTCTGTTACACATCAATCAATCACTTTTTCTCTCTCCTCTCTCATTCTCAATCACCTTTTCTCTCACACACATCTACTCAATTCTCCCAAAATATGAAATCATCCCAAACTCCCCCAAAAAAATTTGCCACTCAAAATATACAACCAAAACAAACCAAAAAAAATTCTAAACTCTCTCCCCAAATTTTTGTTCAAAAACAACTCTCCCAAAAACAAACCAAACAAGCCCACTACTTTTTTCTACCTCATATTTTAGCCAAATAGCCAAGAAATTTATAAATCAGTCTGTTCCCAAACGAGGCCACTCTCCACTTTAGTCATGATGCAGGCAGCGAGAGACCATTGAACCGACAACAAATGTAGTACCGAGAGGGCAATTATAGTACTGGTAACTATAAGGGGTGGGATTGTTACTGAGGGAATTATTAGTTAGGGGACTGACAGTAATGGGACTACAAGTAATATTGTCATGGTTTAGTGCTGGTTTGGCATGTCTTCAAAAAGACAAAAAGTAAAAAAAGGTACTGAATAAGGTAGAAAGTTACCACTACACACAAATTAAAAAATGAAATTTGCATAAATTGCTTGATGACAATTATAACTAATAATGAAAGACATAGTGATTGGTCTGTCCCGGTACAAATTACACATGGGTGCACAACAAAATTACACAGGACAATGTTGTTCGGTCGGTGGGAGCTTGTCACAGGTCCCGTTTTGATAGTCTTAACCGTTCAATGTGTACAACTCGTCGAGTACTATAAGTGTATTAAAAATCATGCTCATCGGATATCAGTAACTATATGATCAAATCAGTTTTATATAAAAATAAGGGATGGTGTTATAGTTAACAGTTGAAAGAAAACTACTCCGATCAGATAGCTTTCGATATTCGATCGAACGTGATTTTCCATAACCATGTAGTACACGACGAACTGTACACATTTAATGATTCAGATTATCAAAACAGGTCCCCTGATGGCCCCCAAGGGCCGAACAACACTGTCTAATGCAATGCCCAATATTTGTGTATTCAGAATACGTTGGGATTATGATACCCTCGATTTGTAATTTAGATTTGCTGGTTTGGGCCCTGTTATCGTATGTAATGTACTTACTGTACTTCCTTAGTAATTAATTTGCTGTCTCACTATGTTTGTACTTATGCGATCGATATGTCCAGTCCTGAACGAAAATAACTTACGCCTCGTTTCGCATGTAACAGTTTTACGTTAACCAGCCAACAAGCACTACAAAACAGCAACAACCCTAATTCTGACTCGTATCTGTGAAAACAAAATTAACAATTTCTAATCCACTACTTATTACTGTGAAGACGTATTTTGTTATAATTCTATCGCTAATATTCTAGTTACATCCACAATGGATGTGTTATTGTATTTGTTACTGTTAGCTATTAATTTTTGGCCAACGAAGTTTCTTGTTTGTTGATGCAGTTCAGCGGCTACGGGCAACGTTACTTACCGTAAATACTGTGCAATGTTAGATTGCCTGTTAACAGTAGCTATCGTATTTACGGTGGGAGGTGAGGCAGGGGAATGGCTGGAGGAAGCCCTCCCAGACATTTGCCCGAGAGTCCCACCGGACGTCCACTACGACAATTTCTGTACCGGTCGCTGAACAACAAATTTTGGTTTTTGGAGTTTGTTGTACTTGTGCGCAACTTTTTGCCGGCTTCAATTTTTTAAAAACTAAAATTAATTATACATATTTGTTTATTACATATATGTATATATATATTTACAATTTTGTTCAGACACGGATCTTAATACACCCTTTAATCCATCCATTATATCATCATTCACACAGTTTGCCCCTGTTTGTTTGCCCTGCATAAGCGGGGATTGTAATCAATCAGACTGTTTGTCGTGCGACTCATTGTCCGTCGACCAGTCGGTTTGTGTGTATTTGTATCGTATGTTTGTTTGCTCATCGGATTAGATGCAAAAATTATAGTACTTGTAGTGAATCAAATGTTTGGTTCGACGAACTGGATAAGGATAAATTACCAATTTATATTTAATTTATAATACTAAATTTGTAATTTATAATTCATAACTGAACAACACAAAAAAAAAAAAAAAAATTCATCGGGCTATACGAAATTTTATTTCAAATTTCTTGCCCAAATTTAACTTAACATTACTCTGCCTTACGCTATGCCTCGTTTGTGAAAAATAAACAAAAACTAAAAAAATTCGCAAAAATAATTAATAAGATAAAATGGCACGTCAAACATATAATCAGTGCAAATTTTGTCACAAACATCATATCCAACTACAACAAAATCTATTACTTTCAAAACACAAAAAATTAAATTTAAAAAATATGAAAATACAAAAATAACATAAAAATAGCAACTTCCTAACCACCTTAGAGCTGGTTTGGCATGTTTAAAAAAAGCCAAAAGTCAATAAGTCACTATTTTGACTTCAATCACATCATTTTATTTAAGTCACATCACCTCTCACACACATCAATTCAACCCCCAACCCAAACGGAACCCATATTTCACAAAAAGTGAAAAAGTACATTTAATTATATTAAAAAATTGAGGGAAAAAATTGGACTAAAAAAGTGCAATTTTTGTCTTTGTGGACGAAAATATTGAGGAAAAAAATATGGATGTTTGGGTTAACTTTTTGACTTTTATGGAAAAATGTGTATTACAAAATTGTATAAATTAATGTGTAAGGGAAAATTAGAATTTGGAGTTGTGCAGCCGTATTTTTTGACTTTTGGTGAATAATGATAACTTTTTAACTTTCTCAGCAATTTTTTTACTTTTTGGTTTTTTTTCAACTTGCCAAACTTGGCCTTATATTATGTAGTGTCACGTACGTTTCCGTTTCCCTCCCAAATTTGGAACAAAAACCAAAGTCGCCAGCCAACACCCATGAAATCCCATAGATGCAGTACTTTTCATGATGACCCACATGCCGTAGCCTTTCTAATCTCGCCAACTCATTTCCATTTCCCACATACAATTTCGGCAACTTTGCTGTCCCTCCTTCTCTCTCCATTTCGGTTTTGCTGTCCACCTCCACTAACACACTCTCTCTCTGTCTCTCCATTTCGACTGCGCCAGCTCACCGACGGTAACAGTCACCATTTTCTCGGGCATGTATGAGTCTGTCTATTTTTTATGTCGGAGCACATTATTATTATGACCTATTGTGTTCCACTCGCACGACATTACCATTTCTCAACTATTATACTGTTCCTCCTTAGGTCATTGAAACCATACGTATGATTAGGTATACAAACTACACGGGTGACAAACTGATATTGCCATTGACGAGTTCCATAGTGACAAACGGTCTTGGTTGAGCAGTGTAGTCGATTTTTTATTTCTCTGCATGAATGTAAGATATATATGGGTGCTGTTGGGTTGAATGTCTGATGTGGCCCTGTTTCAAGTGTGCGTATTGGTTGTTAATTCTGGCTTGAAGTCGTAAATACTATAAAACGAGTACAACATATGGGCAATTAATTTTCGTAAAACAGTGGCATGCCATATCTGCATAAATTAACGACAACATATCGTACTTGAACAATAAACGACAAGTACCACTCGTACAATGTACGTACGACTGAATGGTCCGTTCATTGTAAGTTGTTAACAGTCAATTTCATTTTGTTACAATTTGGGAGTAACGTTCTTTCTGCATCGTTATGAATATTGCATGAAATTCTTTGCAGGAATTATCATAATTGGATATGGGCGACATGTCAGAGAATGCGAAGCAACTGTAAGTTTATGGCGTTCACTATTTCATACATAGGTTTGCAAGGTTATGTTTCTTGTACGTACTAAATTCCACGGTCTGTTTGTGTATGGCATATTGTGCCGGTATGAACTGTCATCAGGAGGTTGTGCGATTTGAGTTTGACACATTTGCGATAGCCTCAAATTGCACCATGAACTTCGTGTAATGGATTAAAACTCTGTCCATTTCTTAGCAGAATATGTGCACATACGGCACATGTCGTGTATTCTGTGGAGAGAATTTGTGAAATCCATAATTGACTGAGTTATACTAAACCACTTCAGTTAATAATTTTCGGTGACAACGGAAAACGACGTTATCGATTTCACGAAAATGGCACAACTTTGGAAATGACAAGGCAAGATTGACTGCCTTTAAAGTTAACCGACGAAGATGATAGAATGCACAAAACGTACATACCACCGATGTAATTTGGCCTTCAATAAAATTTCATTTATGCTAATATTTGTTACAGGCAAAGGAAAACATTGAAGGCAAGTGGGAAAGGTTCAGGAATCAAAACGGTTCACATTATCGAGCCCCCTCATCGAAAGCGGCCACTTGGACCATTTATTTTTTACAGGTTCGATCCGTGTCCTTCAAAGCGGCTCACAGTACAAATCCGTCTTGTCAGAAACGTGTGACAGTATTTTTGCACAATTGTGCATTACATATTTTTAACTCATAGCTTGCGCCTGTGCAAATTTCAGTTTGTACTCACAACAAATTAAGATTTTAGAGACCAAAAGTAAGGGCCAAAATAATTTGGACCATTTATAATTGTTGTTGCAGAAATCATGTGGTTATTATATTTTGAGCAACGAAAATTGGACATTACGGATGCATTATTATGTAGTCGGGACCAAATTTGTTTGTGTCACAAATTGGTCCCTAAATGTCAATGGTTGCGATTTGTGTACATATATGTATATATATCCATCCATATCTAACATATACTTGCGCCGAAATTGACAATGGTTGTAGCCAACAACAATTCAAGGAAAGACGAGAAGCAGACAACCCCGGACCGAATATGGTTAGTGTGCAGACATGTACTAAGTTAATTTACAGTGATGGAAACACGTGACTGCTGTGATAACAAGGTATGGACTTCTATTCCACGCGCACACCAGTCATGTGCTTCTATTGTGTCGCATTCAGCGATTTCCAGCAGTCATAGACGCCATATTGCATGTTCTTGTGAACTCCGATTATTTGTAAAATTCCATGTCCGTTTTTATTTCAAATGAGTGCAAAATAGTAATTTGTATGTGCAAACATATGTAAATACCACAAAATGTGCACACATTACGAGTGATACAACTTGTGGTGACAATTATTTTGGACTTACAGCTCTTATTTGTCCTGTATGTGTGTCACATTGGTGTAACACTTACAGAGCCGAAAGGATATTAGGGAAAGGTGGAAGGAACTCTCCTGTGATGAGAAGAAGAGGTTTCAGGACATGGCTAAGGCAAGTGCCAAGGAACTGGGCGAAGAAGTTGCAAAGAAATCTGCAAAGGTACTTACGTGCTTAATGCTTTCGTAACTGCATTTGGGGAGGACATGCTATCGACACAATGTTGGTTAAATTTTTGTATTAATGTTCACGTTAATAACATTGCAGAGTAAAATGCAAGTCCGCATATCATTGAAGGCAATTGTTGATATCGTGAACTGGTGTAACGAAGCACAGAAGTAGGCAGTCATTGATATTGGGTTCGGTGGCCTCCTCGGGTTAAAGTGTACCCGTATAGATCACAACTTGTGCCAATGGTTGGTACAGAACTTCGATCCCAACACGTGTTCGTTGACTGTTCATGGCCGTCACCTGAGGCTCACCTGTGAGGAAGTGCATGTCTTATTGGGTATACAGTTAGAAAGCAATGACGTGCAGTTCACTGGTTCAATAGACGCATATCCCAATATCTACGAAGAGGTTGGAGCTGTTAAGGGAATCATTCCTTTGAACCAGTTGAGAGTTTATCTGACTCAGAGTGATGGTGCGGATGACGAGTTTCGGCAGAAGTTTGCGCTGTATGTGTTGGGGGCCATGTTGTGTCCTACCACAATGATCGCCTTGAGCCTGTTGTTCGTTCATGCCATGAAGGACGTGACCGGTATGGGGGCATGTAATTGGGCAAAGTTGACACTGCAATTCCTTGTCAAAGGTGTTCGGAAGTATAAGATGAACAGTCAGCGCGAGGCAACTGGATGTGTTTTCCTTCTAATGGTAACGTAATCGACCGTTGTTTGTTTGTACCATGCCGATTACATATTTCATCCATTGCTGTGCATATAGTTTAATAAAATGGCAGTCGTTGCGAAATACAAACTTACCTGTTATTGAACAGCATGAGAAATATACCTGTATGGGCCACATTTTTGGTAACCACAAACACCTTATCTTTTTAACCGCAAAGCTGCATGGGGATTCTGCCATCGAGACACATAAACACATACATATGATTGTGTTGTAAGTTGTATGCATTGTTAACGAATACGGATTATTTTGCTCGAAAGTGTATAGTAAATATCTTTTTCCAAGGGGTTGTGGCATTGTGGTAAGGCCTTGAGGTTTAAGCCCCAAGGTCACAAGTTCAATTCCCCCCTTGGGCCAATCTCCTGGGCGAAGCACTGTTGGTTCGGAGGTTGGACCTCAAGTTGTCTAGTCAGCACTTGGTGTGGGTTCAATGCTCCCCCGCTGTGCGAGTCCTGACTTAAGCGGAGCTTGTCTTGGGAGGTCGGGGCAAGTTCCCAGGTTATAGTCTCCTCGCTCGGAATGGCTAACAGGACACCTTGGTGATCTCTGCAAGGGGCGCTGCCTTGGACCTGCGGGAGGGTAGGGAGGATTTTCCTGTAACAAAAAAAAAAAAAAAAATTCTTTTTCCCCCTTATAATGTAGCTATTTTACTTGGATCGTTTTGCCCCTCCCTGTAAGAGTACATCGGCTACTACACGCTCCATCCCTCGGCTAAATGATTGGGGTGATGCCGAAATACGGGAGACGCAGCGACGTATGGGAAGGAAGCAAATGTTGGAGCAACATGAGGTAATCAACCCATTCGTTGTGCACATTTGACAGCATTGCCTCACCTGTGTTATGGAAACAGTGACAGACTGAATTTGTGTTCCTATGACTAGGTGACAAGCAGTGACCCATTCCTTAGCGTATGTCATATTTTCAGTTTGTCCCTCCCTATTTACTCTCAAATACTCAAACTTTTGGGGGGAAAACATGAAGTTTCCATCTGGACAATATTGTAGCCTTACAAATTCAATTTTATGTACTACTTCCGTTATGAAATGAATTTTTATTAAGCCCTGAAGTCAGATTTTTGGTAAAGCTTGAAGATTTTGGTTTTTTAACCTTGTAAAAAGGTCAAAACATTGTCGTTCAGTTATTGTTAGTTAGTTTGTAATTGAAAGTTTCTCTTTGTTTATGTAATTGGGAAAAGGTAAAGTGGTAAACATGGGATCGACTGTGAAGTTTTTATCCACACCAGATGAGCATCATTTACAACTAATTTTTTGTTCATTTCAGACAAATGGAGTAATTAAATATTATTAGATATATTTAATATGTAAAGTGTGTACACATATGTTGTGTGTAACTTAAGAAAGCAGACCGAAACTTTACAATTCACAGTGGAGATCGATTAACGATTCAGTACATTACCATTTTCATTCCTGATTTGAATCCCGATTTGACAACTATGTCAGGTGGAGTTTCATCCAACAATAGCGGAAAGCAACGACATTGATGACGCAATTGACACACACCATGTCAATAACAAATAGAAACCACAGATTGATGATGTTCGTTTGAGCAAGGTTGAGACCGACATTGGTGAACTGAAGGAAACCATGAAGCAAGTGCTTCACAGCAATGCGGAAATAAGGGACATGTTGCTCAGTTTCCGAGGGAAGGAAGCTGTTGACAATGCAAAGGTAAGCAAAAACAATCAGTACACATGCTTCACACAGTTCACAGACGTTACTTGAAGATGAAATATCGTAGTAAGTTAATGTATGTGTTTGTGTGATTAGGTGGAGTCGACTGAAAGAAATTGTAACATTAACATATCCTCCACCATTGGTGAACTGAAAGGAATGCTGAACGAACTGGTTGCAGCTATATTGTTTGGGAAACAACCGTTTAATGAACAGACACATATTGCTGAAATGAAGCAAATGATGCAGCAAGTGCTGGAAGGTTTATCGGAAACAGCATAATTGCCTCGCGCAGAGGAAAAGGGTGTTGACCCTGCCGTGGGAGTCGAGTTGCATGATGGTGGCGTGCTCTTCCCAAATTATTATGGTAGCCCAAATGAGGGTAATATTCAAGATTTACAGGGGGTGGATTGGGAGGACAATAATGTGAATGGAATGTTGTCCAATGAGATAATTGATATGCACGTTGGACAATTGCGTACCGTCCAAGAAGTTGGGGATACGCACAACAACCGTGGCCTCGCGTTGGAGGAAACATATGCAAGCGAAGAAAGCAAATCTCTTTCGGTTCAGTTTCTGGCCATGAAGAATATTGCAAAAGAGAGTTTATCTTCCTTTGATGATTTGCAAACCTTGCCACCAGTGCGAGGAGAAGCAGACAATGTGCATCCTTCTGCTGGTATGCTTGCCCAAACATTGGGAGCGGGACAAATTGTAACAGGCACACGAAAGGGAAGAGGAAGAGGAAGAGGTGTTGAAGCGACACGCGTAGGGGATATGCATTCGTGCAATGATAGCAAAATAAGTACTCGACTTACTGCAGAAAAATTCCCAAGTCGCTACATCACTTCACCTTTCGTATGTTTCAGTACCAATTGATGTCGACATCATTACTGATCATAATTGAACCATTATTTGTGTTGTATTTTAATATTTGTCATTCTAGTGCAAGTTTGCAGTAACAAATGTTGTACAATTGTCTTACAGATTGCGGACAAAGTCCTGTCCAAACTGCACAGGTTGGACAAACGGTTCCGTTCAGAGGTTAGACATCGCTTCACCAATTTTAGATGCATAAGGATGTGTTATGTATTTTGCAAATTAATTTTCTGAACAGTGTTGAGTTAGTTAATTGTTTATATAAATAGGAGGAGTTTATGTTACTTGATTGTTTATATTGATAGAAGGACTTGATGACACTGGAGAGCAGAGAGGTTTTATCAGCGGCCGAACACGAAGTTGTTGACTCTGTACTTGACGACAGAAAAAATGAAAGGTACGGATGAGTTTAGTACTCGCAATTAACCTGTTCAGTAGTATTTGTGAAATAAGTTTGAATTCCACAATTTTCATGTGTCGGGCTATGTTTATTTGATTCTTGTACCTATCAGTTCTTTAATTTTTCATGCTGTATGATTCTGATGGGTTTATCCATGTCGTATGTACGGTTTTCTTTGAATTTAATGCAGTGGGCTAGGGAAAGATCAGTGCCTAAATTTCCTGTCTGAAGTTATCTTCTTTTGGTCTTATCCTGTACACATCTACCTATTGGGAAAATTGCAAACCACAGATATTTTCACAAAAATATTTACAAATTCATAGAAACCTTTATAATTTTAATTATGAAACTTAATAAAGTTTACCAATGATTTGCAAATTTTTTTGAAAACTTATAATGAAGTGCAATTTTCCCTAGCTATTTTCTTCTACTCTGCTTACATTTTCCATTTTGATCATTTTGGGATATTGTTGGCTCCAGTTTGTAAAAAACATGTATTTTTTTTTTTAACTTGCTCACTTGTAAATGAGCATTTCAATTTTCACATATTATTTTAGCAAATACTATTAGACATGTCGTAAGTTGTAATATCTAAAACTTTTTCTTTTCATTTTGTTTTTTAAAAACTTAAAACTAATCTTCATTGGATTGGAGCCTAGTAGAATCAGGAATATCTTCCATAGTTCTACAACAGAAAAAACTAATCTTATGTTGTAGAGTTAAGGCAGATACGTTTAAGTTTTACTAGGCTGTAGGTTGCTTCTTAGTGGTTGATGTATACATTTAATGTAGGGACATTGTCGTGTTTATGAATCTTCATGAAATGCCTTGTGAATGTGCTACGCGACGTGACATGCGCACGCTTAAACCAGGGGCATGGCTATCCGACATTGTAAGTCGTGGCATCTGACAAGGTTATTTCCACTATATTTGCATGATGGACATATCCATGTAGGGACATTGTTATTTCGTATTACATTTAAACAAATTGCAAACCTTATTTCGCAAGTTGCCTCGTCTGTTACAATGTTCTAGCCAATCAACTTGGTCGTGGTTCAATTGACTAACGGACAGCGGCAAGTACACAAAGACGGGAGGCATACTGCGTGGTTCTTTCCAGTATATCTGTCGGTAAGTAAGTGTTTTAGGTCGGTTGTGTATTGTAGAAGACATATTTTTAGAAAACTTTGGCTGACTGAACTTTACACACCAAACATGCAGACTTTGATACTAAATCAAAAAACTCAACCTATGAACCATGAAAATATCGTCAAATCATATTTTGGACATGACAGATATACTGGGGTGCTTGATGCATGTCAGAAGGTAATACGAATGTCCATCCCATTGAAGCGAGTAGATTTAATATAAACGTCGGTAATATGAATGTCGATCCCATTTACATGAATGTCAATGTAAATATGAAAGTGCGTACATGTTCGCATGCCCTCTAAACAATATCTTCACTTGTGTTTATGTGTAGATTTACATGCCTTTCAATTATAGAGGAGTACATTGGTTGTGCCTACAAATAGATATGGTAGACCGCGTGGCGTACCTATTTGACTCATTGGCATCCGCCACACTGGACACCAACAAGCTGAACGCGGCAAAAATGTTGGTATGTCGTGCTGAATTTCACAAATCTACTTCCACACTGTCACATCCTTCACAACCGTCTCATTCTGCAACAGGTTCAAACAATGCATGCCTTACTGCAACTACAGTTTGGAAATGAATATGCTGTAGACGTGCGTACCTTTGACGTCCGCATGTTAGAACAAAGGCCATTACAACAGCTGGACGAGTAATCCACAAACCCTGCTTCACATTGACTTGACTCTTGAATCACTCATTTAACGAACCTTCTTATATTTTACGAGAAACTGAATGTTACATTTCGTTTGTAGCACTTTCGACTGTGGGATGTTTGTGATCAAGTACATGCAGCGGCCTGATATACCCAGCGGTTCACACAAGGTACATTGTACCGCTTAATTTCCAATTTCGAAATAAATCCATTTATTTCCTACCGCTGTAACTGTACCTGATTTGTGTTATTCGCTTTATGTACGTAGTTTTATCCTTCTGTGCGCCGGAAGTTGGTGCTTGACTTCGTTATGGATGTGAACAATACAAAGATCGGTGACTATCCTTCGTGCATGTGATTGATTGCAATTGAAACAAATAGGGCAGCGATTTTATCATGGCCTGCCAGTACGAGAGTAATTTCGATGCCCAACCAGAATTGGATTACTGCATCAGCTTGTCGTGACAACTTTTTACGTTGCAGTTGTGATAATACTAGTTTGCCACGCGTATTGATTGTACACATAATTCCAATGTTTGGGACTGGAACAAACGAGGGAAAGTAGTAAAGTTTGTTTGCTTTTATCATGCCCTGTACATAATGTGATACACATAATTCCAATGTTATGGGTACAGAACAAACAGTGCAATGTGATATTTGCCCAAATGAATATAGTAATGTTTGTCCAGTGCAATGTGATATTTGTCCAACAAACAATGCAAGTTGAAAGTACTAATGTTTGTTCGATTTTTTTGAATGCCATGATTTTGTCCAAAACAAAGCAAAAAAAATCCCACAGAACAAACAAATAGTAGTGACTATAATGCACCAACAGGGGTCCACCTGTCCACAGGAATTCATGTGGTAAACAAACTGCTGTAATTCTCCTGTCGAACCACCTTACTATTATCTTTCCAACTGTCCTTGCACATTGTGGACTTGACATCTTCAGGTCAACCACTGTATTGTGCCAATGACTGTTTCTGCAATCCACCCAGTTAGTCCATGCAATATCCTCCTAATTGCTGCACTGCACCATGTGGGCCCTCACGTGCAATTAAACTAAACCCCTTTCACATGTGTAACTGATGGACTCTGACGCTGACTTTCACACATGTCATGTTGTGGTTGATCCACGTGTGAACAGGCACAAGCAAGTACAAATTTTAAACATCAAACGTGCCACAAATTTAAAACTGCAATCAATGTCATGTTGCATATTGCCTGGTTGTTTCCAGTATATGAGCCGGTAAGTAACTGTTTTACGGCAGTTGTGTATTGTAGATGACATATTTTCAGAAATATTTGGCTGACTGACTTTACACACTAAACATGCAGAGTTTGATACTAAATAAAAACTACTAAACATCTGTACATGCCAGATATACTGGTGTGAAGAAGTATGACATTTGTGTACATAAACGAATCCTTGGAAGGGCAACCAACCGCATAGGAGATATATAAACGGAAGATATGTGAAGAAGAATTATCCAACCATGTTAGAAACTTTGAAGGGGAATTGATTACTTCATAACAATGCACAAACGGTGAAAAATTGCACAAAAAATAAAAAAAACTATACAACAGACCATTAAAAACACAGAGTATTGATATTCAATTTTTTTTTGATCGGCAAAAGAAAAAACTGTATTGATGAAAAAGCACATACAAGGTGTAAATGATACATCAATAAAGAGGAGGTTGGAGCTAAAAAAGCTCCAGCCTCCTAGTTGGTGAGAGACCAACGAAGAGAAACAAAAGTAGAAGGAAAACAATAAGAATGTAACTCCAAGCCTATCCTCACAAAACCGCATAACAGGGCAACCAGATGAAACTCCAAGGCAGCATGAACAAACTTCAGACCATACAGCCAGGCTTCAGACCAAGAGCACAATGCAGCCACAAACACCATGGCCAACTTCAGACCATGAACAAGATACCAACAGCCACACAACCAAAACAAGCAGACAGAGGTGAAACAGCAGACCATTGATAGCAGCTCTAGATCAGTGAACTACTGTTTGACCTCCAGACAGAGGCCCAGCAACACCAGAGCTGCAGCAGAGAATAACCATGACATGCACTGCAGCCGTACAACTCAAGCTACACAACCCAGATCCTGCACTTCTGGACTAAATGGATATAACCAAACCAGTAAATCACCTAAAAACATACTGCTGCATCACACTACCAAGTATCACCCCATTTGAGTCTGAATTCCCACAGATCACAGCAGACACCAGCTAGGAGCCTGATCTATTAGACTAGATCCAAACTTGACAGCAGCAACCACCATTGAGACTTCAGCCTGATCCTTCAACCTCCAAAACAAAAAAATAAATACAGCAGCAGACTAACAATTACAACAAGGCCAGCAGTAGACCTCCAATAACTTTCCCCAATCCAGCAGCAGACTTCCAATACAGCACACCAAAACATCATTCCAACAATTGCAAAAAGGCCAATATGCAGCAGTAGACTTAAGCCTATTCGTTGATCCCATATAGCAGCAGCAGAGTACATATATAGCAGAGCAGAGTTGAAGCGCAGCAGAGCAGCAACCAGAAATGAGTATGCTTGACCCCATAAACTAAGGCAGAGCAACAACCCAAAAATAAGGCAAAGCATAGCAACATTGAAGCACAGCAGAGCAAAAGTAGCCACAAAAAAGATATGGTAAACCACAGATTGACCAAAATCCTGCATACCACAGATTGACCAAAATCCTGCATACCACAGATTGACCAAAATCCTGCACCCTTGCAGCAAAAAACACCAAACACCACCCCCTCAAACAGACTTTGATACTATCCAAATTACAATATATGTCGTCCACTAAATACTGTAGGCCTCTATAACTTTGCTTACACCAAAGTGCAACCCTCACTTTCACCATCTCAGCCAATTCAGTCCCATCAACAATCTTATCATTAAAAAGGCAATCATTCCTAGCTTTCCAAATCATTCCTAGGTGTGCAATACAAAAGAATACATATATAAACTAGCCTAGGATTTGGGGAACAGAATGGCTAGAACACCCCATTCTGATTGAGCATCTGCCAGCATGGCTTGGGCTTGGTCCAACTCAGCTTTAGTTGTCTGAATTGATGTAGAACGATGTCTAATTTGGGAGAGCATCATCCTTGCTTCTTGATTAAGCTGGTCATGTTGCTACTGCAGATGAGCCTTTCTTTGCTAGACAGAGGCCAGTTCTGCCATGAGTTTCTTTTCCTCAACTTTAAGTGCTGAGTGTTGCTGAAGAATGGCTGCAGAGGTTTACTGGCTGAGTTTGAGTGAAGTAGATATGGTGTGGGCTTCGTTTAGGAAATCTTTTTTGGTTTGAATATCCTTCGAGCAAGTCTGAACCATCTCTGAAAGGGTTGGCCATTCCGTGATGATCTTGGCCAATTGCTTTAGTTGAATGGGGTTGAAAGGATTAGGGGAGAGGTTTAGAACAGTAGACAGACAGGCCAAGGTTTCATCAGGTTTGTGGAGAATGATTTCTTCAACTGGGGTGTTAATGAGGTTGATGAAGGTGGTTAAGGTTTGTTGAGTTTCAGCATGAAAGAGATGTAGCCTTTGAGGCAATGGGGATATTTCGTCTAGATCTTGTTGAAGAATAGAAAGTTCGGCCCAAATATCTTGACATGGACCGATGGCCTGTCAACATTAATAGTTTAGTGAGAATATATGCTTGCAAGTAATAAAGTGTAAATAGGATGAGGTCGGAAATGGTAGTACCTGCCCTGATAATGTGCGCGCAGACGGTTGGCCTTGTTCGGCTGTGGTTGTGGCATCAGGAGGAGTTGTTTCTGGTACTGATGAAATGGCAACATCAGCGCCTTGAGGCTCTTTCTCTAGTTTTGCTAACCCGGGAAAGTCATGACGACCTTCAAGTTCTGTCTTGCCCATTGGTCATGGAGATGAGTCCTGTATTATGTCCATCCCTGTAAATTGGAGAACAATACCAGTTACTTAAAGAGAAGTTTTTTTTTCCCAAACGAACGGTAACATTTGTATTTCTATTTACCTTGGTTGTGGTGAACTTCTGGTTGAGGGGATTTTGTGTTGTCATCTGTTGGAGAGGATTGGCTGTTGATTGAAATGTCAAATTCAATCCTCTCTGATTCTTTGTTTGAAGTTTGGGAATTGGAGGGGTTAGATGGTGATAGTTGAGGGCTAGAGACAGAAGGGACAATGTGTTGAGGAGAAGTGGAAGGATGTTGTGATGCAGATTGTGCAGATTGCTGTGGCGAAGACTGCGAAGCAGGTTGTAAGGAAGTTTGTTGCGATGCTTCAGGTGGTGGTGGAGTTGGTTGTACAGTGGGTTCTGTGGGTACATTGCTGATGGGACTGGGAATTTGATGAATGTGTTGAGGAGAAGTGGAAGGACCCTCATCATCCGCAGTAGTAAGGACTAATCTCCTTCTTTTTCTCTGCACAAAAGTAAGTTATCAGTCGGGCGTGAATGGAAATTAAGATGATGTAAATATGTAAAGTGAAGGCATACTTGGTAGAGCTGCCCTGAAGGATTTGATGTTGTTTGGCCAACCATTTGGCTGAGAAGGATATCCCAATCACTTAGGTCTGTAATTAGAGCAGGAGCAGTGGAAGGCTCTTCTCTCTTCTTCGCCGTGACCTCTGTCTCGGCAGGGGTACGGGTGGTAGTTCCTCTGTATGCTTCTGTCTGCGAGGCTGCGAAAGAGTCTGCCATTAATTTCGGAACTGAGGGGGTGTTTGTCTGACTAGTTGGATCCATTGGAGCCTTGCCTTTATGTTGGTCCCTAACCAATGGTTCAGCAGCAGGCCCAATTTTGGCTGTCAAAGGTTAAACAAGTTAGTGTTATAGAGAAAAAAAAAAAACAAATTGCATGACATAGTGAGGGATATGAAGTATATGAAGGAAGGATACCTGTAGCCTTAAGCTTGGAAGGCGAGGATACGCGGCCCTGAATATGAATACAAGTATCGTTAAGGCAGCTTTCAAGTGGCTTGCAGAAAATAATGGCAGACATAAGTCCCCACCAATGGTCAAAAACAGTCGAGCAGTCCGAAGCGGGTTTGAAGAAGGGGCCAAAATCTTGGAAAAGTTTGGTGTTCTCTGTCAGAATGGATTCAGCTTGTGCAGGATCTTTCAAGTGGATTCTGGACCCAATCTCCTCATGGATGGTTGGGTGGAAATAAGGATAAGGGATAGCCTGGGAAAGACCAAATTGCCTGGACCATTGATTGGGACAGTATGTCTCAAAACTGCAACTGGATATCTTGGCGGAGGATATGGAACAGCCAACCAAGACATGTCTAGAGGTCAGAATGTGTCTCCAACTCTCATTTTGTTTTTGGACTTGCTCATTGTGGAAATCAGAAGGGTCTGTGAAGAGGAAACGAAGTCTACTGGAGGAGAATTCCAAGTCTTGAAATGGCATGTACAGGTTGGAAGGTCTCTTCGAAGGAAGGTTGTAAAACATGGTAAGATGATTTGTGAAAGTGAAGATGGGTTGGCTGTATAAGTGAGCAGTTGCTCAGCATAGGAGTAGCAAATAGGTTTCAAGGTGTTAGGTGGTGGGGGTCGTGCCTCAGGGAAATAGGCATACAACCAGGCCTGGAAGAGCCAGAAGGGGCCACCACAGTTGCTAGAAATCTTCTTGTCGACAAAGGAAAATAGGGCCTTGTAAAGGGTCGCAAGAAGATAAGGGGCTAAAGCCATAAGTTGGCCATCTTGCATACACAAGGCAAGGGGGAGGTATTCTTTCGTGATCTTGAACCCAGGGACACAAAAAAAAAACTCACAAAGCCAAAGTAAGTAAAAAGCAGTTCTTTCTTGGTCATGGACAGGGGAACCAGGCTTGCCTTGGTATTTTTTGGCAAAATCTGTATAACACATGTCAGTGTTTAAAGTAAATGTCACTTTTGGAGGCTCAAGGAGAGCATGAATTGGATTGCCCAAGATTGGGAGACCAGTCAAGTGCTACATCTAAGATGGTAGGGGGAGATCATACCAAAATTGAGGAGTAGGGAGTTACTAGACTGCGACCAAAAGCATGCAGCAGCAGCAATCAGCCCTTTGTCTATGTCATAAATTTTAGTCGACAGTCTAATTGCTTTCACCAATGCCCTGGTGCTTCCATACTTCAGTGTCGTGACCTTCAATTCTCCTGGCCCAGCTTCGCCAATCAGAGTCTGGTGACCTCCACCCTCTGATTGGGTTTTTGCTGACATTCCAGTTAGTCCACTTGAGTCCAGGTTGGTTGAGAAGAAGGTTCTCACCATTACCAAGGGGATAGTATGGAGCTAGCTCGTCTGGGAAGTAAGACGCGAAGGTAGGGCCTAGAGTAGCCTTAGCGACAGAGCTTGTGTTGGGCAATAGGGTTGCACCAAATTTTAGAGGAGCGATACGTGCTCTGATAGGGTCTGGAAGCGGAGTAGGTCTTCATTGTTCTCCTCAGATGGAGATGGTTGAGATTTTTTCGGCGCCATGGCTTAGGGTTTTGTGGTGCTCTGGTTTTTGAATGCCAATGCTTGAGAAGAAGGAGTACAGTCTGGGGAGTTCGAATCAGAGGGAAATGAAGTGGTTTGAAGTTGAAAGGGTGGGTCTTTTATAGCTTATGATGGGGCTAGTATATTTAAAAGCTCTATATTGGGCTGTAGTTTATGTTTGTTTTGGGCCCGTATTAAGAAATTTGCTACCCCCACAAAGGGGGACCCCCATAACCCCCTCTCTCTATGATTGGCCAGTTTTTTTTAAAAAAAAATTTATTATTTTTTTTCCTTCTCCTCCAATCAGCAGCCCCCACGTGTGTGTGGGGGGGGGGGGGGTGGTGCAGGTGGTGATTGGAGGGGGTCTCAATCACTTCCGCAATATTTAACTTGAACATGGGGGCCATTGTTTGCACCAAGTTTTGCCAGTCTCTGTCGACAGATGGTCCACTTAATCGAGGACATGTGGCCAAGTCTGAAGGGAATGTCCACCACTTGAAAGTGGGCTCTCTGCATGTGGGTCACCTAGAAGTGATGGGGAAGTTTTTTACCACCAGTCATGGAGTTAGTGGGCACACTTTCAGGAGGAAGCATGAGACAAAGCAGAAGCCTTGCTCTGTCGACAGAAGTTTAAAACAGTTGGTGGCCATGAAATAAACACAAGAAAAGGGAGCTCGACAGATAGAAGTGGAGGTTTAGTATTGATATCCGTATACTGTTTTGTTGCCCATCATTGCATGATCCCCACACGTGTACACCATAACTGCCACTGTAACAACCCCCTGACTTCGAATCTTCAAGTCCCCTCTGCCAAATATTGACTCTTCCCCGTCGACCTTCCTTTTCACTATTGTGGGGCATGTCCCTCATCATTATGAGTTAGTGGGCATATAGTTTCAGGAGGAAGCATGAGACAAAGCAGGAGGCCTTGCTCTGTCGACAGAAGTTTCAAACAGTTGGTGGCCATGAAATAAACACAGAAAAGGGAGATCGACAGATAGAAGTGGAGGTTTAGTATACTTGGAATGTCTAGAAGGGCGATTATTGCATCCCCTCTCCCAAATATTGCATCCGTTTATTGCATGATCCCACACGTCTACACCATAACTGCCACTGTAACTGCCCCACTGACTTCGAATCTTCAAGTCCACTCTGCCAAATATTGACTCTTCCCTGTCGACCTTCCTTTTCACCATTGTGGGACATGTCCCTCATCATTATGAGACAAAAATCGACAGAATATTGTCCACTAAACACAACCACAATCCTTGCAAAACTGGGCCACTGAACCACAACACTTGCCACTCCCTGTTACTGCCCCTGACTACATCAAACTCTGCCAAATATTGAATTTTGCCTGTAATTTAAGACACGAAAATGACTACATCAAACTCTGCCCCTGCCTGTAATTTAAGACACTTCGACAGGTACAAGTGAAGCTTTTATGTGGTTTCAAGACACGGAAATGACCGTGCAGTTACAGAAGTTGCACAGAAGCAGTTGCAGAATTGGTAGATCATGGGTCCGTGGGAAATAATAGCTATAAAGGGCAGAAAGTTTGCAGAGAGAGAGGACGCGAACAATAACACAATTTACTTTCTACATTGTACTTATGAGTAGTTTTTTCCTTCTACTTTCTACTTTGTTACAAACAACACAACAACACAACAACTTACTTTCTACTTTGTTACCATCAGTTCATCGAAAGAAGTCTTCATCCTTTTCAGGCATTCGAACCAATACCACAATTGCTTGATTTTCTTCTTGAACTTGTCAACTTTAAATTACTGCTTCGTTGCTGTCGATATAGGCCCACCATATTTTTACTAACAATAAACCCATACTTTGATAGTAAACATTAAATAATTTCGCAACTCCTGTTCGTAACTCGTAATTCATATAGCAATCGGCATGGAGATAAAGTAACGAGTTCGTTGGGTTACTTTCTCCAAGTAACACCCAAAATTAACTGCCACTTGGATTATATACAAAATGCATGTGCTGGTATGTAATTTTGCAAACCCACATGGACAAAATTCGTATTTTACTTGACATATAATACTACTTTACCGAAACAAGTCATAACAAATCAATACGAAGCCAAACACATCGTTAGTTGATAAACCACACCGCAAAAAACCCTTCAGTTAGATCCAACCAAATATGGAACAGAAATAAGTAACCCGCAATAGGAATCTTGGAATACAGACATAAGCCATTTCCCACCCAAAACAATACACAGACAACCCACATATATCTCACCTTCAATTAGTTTTCAAAATGACAAGTCACTGCAAACACAAATGACAACATCACTCTAAACAATATGGGAAATTTACAACTCGTGGCGTTGTACATAAGTAACGTTGTGCCATTTCCTAGCATTGTACATAACCAATTATTTACACGTTACGTACAACAATCCGTGCAAAATGAAAACTACATACATTATTTCCATGTGTTTTCAGTAGCTAGTACTGTCTACCTAATCAATTAAGGGAATAAGTAAATCATACAAATTATAACAATTACCTAATTCACCTCATCAGTTGTGGTCGAATCATTTTTCCACACTGCTGCTTCAACACTACCGTATTGGCCCACAGGCTGCTTGGAATCAGGAGAAACATCGAAAAATAGTCGCCGTTGCTTAATGTGCGGTGTACTTGGATTCACCAACCCAGTTTTGCAGCGAATGGGCAATGACTCCGCATTGTACTCATGGTCAGTTATGTGGGGTGTATCTGCATCTGAGTTAGTACCCACTGTTCGGCTAAACCGAACCGTAGGACACGTTCGGTTTGTGTGCCCAATGCATTTGCAATTCCCACATTTTCTTGGTCTTCGACAGTTGGACGAGGCCCGTCCCGGGTTCCCTTTTGTCTTCACAACATCAGGATCTTCTACTCCAAATTGTCGAGGGAATGAATGTTTCCCTTTGTCTCCATTCCCACCGTTCAAATTCCTCTTATATAACTCCTTCATCCGGCTCGTCATCGGAAGACATGCATCCCTAGCCTCTTTGAAACCTTCCGTTGATTGTGAGGCATAGAAACACATTTCGTTGTAGGAAGAACTCAATATCCCATATCGGGCTGTCTGTGTTGTAGTGCTATCAATTGAGGGTTGAGGCCATTGCTGGCCATCCTTGCTTGCAGCCCTTGTCAATCTAATGCAGCACACATGTTGGGGGAATTTGCGTTAAATTTTCGGCTTTCATAACACATATCATGTGACAACAAGGTAGCCCCAACGACTCAAACTTCATGCAAGAACATCTCATTGCAGCATCCACTAGACTGTGTGTTACTATCCATGATCTGTCCTTCACTTTGTACTTATGAATATAGTAGCATTTCTGACCATCCGGCAAAGGGAACACGTCATTGGCATTCAACTTCCTCTCTTCTAAGATTTCATCATGGAACATTCTAAATATATTTCGGGTGAATAGCTCAGCTCCATGTCTCTCTATATCTCGCAATGGAGTAATCAATACCGGAAAAGTGTTATTTGTTTCAGCATCATCTCCAGCCTTGTTATACCTTATCCTTGCAAGAGCCCGATCATAGTGCCTAACAAATTCATATAGCTTCAATTTGTGTTGGAGGAAGGGATTGAAATAAGCATTCATACACTCCGAGCGCTGAGTGCTCTTCATCCCAGCAAAGAAATGTCCACGCATATATGCCTCAGCCCACATATGACACTTCTCATATGTCTCCAACACCCAACTGTTGGTTTGAAGTCCAAATTTTTCGACCATTGTCATCCAGCCATGCTCAAACTTTGTCTCATCCGTTTCCATGTCCATGCATTGCTTGAAAGCATGTGCAAAGCCACTTATGTGAACATTTGAAACAGCATTTTTCCCAAGATACCAATTACATAATCGATGTCTTGCGTCTGGAAATACTCTTCTGATTGCCTCTTGCATCGCCTTATCCCCATCTGTCAGTACGGACACAGGTGCTTTATTGCCCATCGTCTCCATAAATGTTTCCAAAACCCATGTGTATGTCTCAATTGTCTCATTAGCTAGCAAAACACATGCAAATATCGTGGTCCTAAAGTGGCTAGTCACACCAGCCAACATGACAAAAGGTTTCTTGTATGCATTGGTTCTATAAGTTGAGTCAAATATCAACACATCACCAAACTTTGCGTAGTCGGCCCGCGATTTCGAATCTGCCTAGAAAAGATTTTGTAACTTGTTATCGTTACACACATCATACTTGTAAAAAAACGTGCATCAACATCAAGTTTTGCACATAGGTAAACCAACGCACCCTGCACATCACCATCCTCAACTTCTGCTCTACGTTCGGCTTGAATATGGTTGTGCAAATCCGTACGGATGAAACCAACATTCTCATAAGACCCGGATTGATTTACCATATAGTCCATGATTTGGCTACTCTTCACACCGACGTTGCGCATAGCCATTGCTTGAGCTTTGTCAGCACTGTTTAAACTGCGATGTGACCTCAGATACATCACACAGTGTTGTTCCGCCAATTCATGGTTGTAGTCTGTGACGAAGTGAGTCACAACATACTTTCCCCCTTCACCAGCATCCGCATCGTACCGTATGCGAAATTGGGCTTTGCAACCTATTCTTGTTAGTGCCTTGGGAGCTCTACTCTTCTCAGCAACACGGTCCAAGTATTTTGGTAATCTCTGACCTTCCCTTGAACACAACCACAACCTACTAACCACCTTTCCCTCTTTATTTGTGTTAAATCTGGATTTTCGTATACTAAATCCCTTGGCTTTAGCATACGCATTGTAGAAATCTTCTCCATCTTCGACCGAATCAAATTTCTGTTCCAGAATAGCACGTTCAACATCACCAACCATGTCATTGCGATGAGCATCGTCAACCATTTCTTTTTTCACATCGGCTCCGCCATCTTCAACGTTCATGTTGGTTGCTTCTTCATTGCTGCTCGGACCAGCTTCGCAACCATGATCAGGTTCCGCCAGACTTTCATTCATCAAACGAATGTCATCTGCTTCATTTGGAATGTCATAATCATCACCTTCCCTTTTAACTTCCGCTGGGGCCATACTGCACATGACATTACTACAAATAATTACTTGATGACCGAAAATTGTTAACACAAACACAAACATGACATTTTCACACGGTTTACTTGTTCGTGCAAACACAAACACTCGCTTGAGAAAGAGAAAGGTTAGTTGCCAATGGAGGGGTTTCCCTTGGAGCGAAGCGTAGAGCAGTTGAAGTTAGGATGGGGGTTTAGTTGAGGGAAAATAGCTGAAGTGAACAGGCTAGAGAGACAGAGAGGGAGACAGAGAGAGGGAGACAGCTCCATACCTCATATCTAGTTGGAGAGAAGGGCTTCACTTCAGCAATGGAACCAACACAGCCTTGTAGTTACGTTGTTGTTGGAAATCGCCCGTTATACTGTTCCCTACAGAGCTTCGTCAATGGAACGAACCCAACAGGGGCTTCTCCCTGTTAATGGAAATCAACAGTTACACTGACTCAACCTTACACAGAGAGGAGAACAGAGAGAGATAGAGACGAAATACAGAGAGTGAGTGGGATGCAATCATGCAAATACAAGCATTAACCGGTTGCCCCGGTTTCAACTTTTTCACGATTAAACAATTCAATGGTCTTGATCAATTATTGTAATCTAACGGCTAACAATTGGGTTGCATATGGTGTGCAACCTTAAGGGGGTTGCACACTTAAACAGGACCCTTTCTCTTTTTATAATTAGAAGTTCAATATATATAGATTCATAAATAAAAAAATAAAATAATATTTACTAATAATTGCGGTGTCTTTGTCTAATTAACCCTTGATAAATTTTGGTATATAGAGGTGGTTGATGGAAAGAGACATGAAGAAATTGAATGAGTGGGCCATCTTGAAAGAGGGGTTATTTGGTAGTTCTGGGATATATAGTGTGTCGTGTTATGACTAGTGACTAGAGAGGTGTGATTCATGATCTTGAATTGAGATACAAAAAAATAACAAATAGCATAATGTTTAATGATTGGTATGTAACATGGCACATGATTTCCAAATATACCAAATAATTTGCATAATCAAGAGTCGTTGAATCATTTTAATGGTTTGGTACATAGTTCAATCATTTTAATGCTTTGGTACATAGTTCGTTGCATCATTACTCATACAATGAAAAACAGAGTAGAGGCATGGAACGCATGTGTGGGAAGAAAAGTTTGGCTTCAAATTCATTTATGCTATGAATGAAAAATATAATTATTTAAATAAAGAAAATGTAGGGACCCCAAATAATTTATCAAATGTTTTACCAAATCTCTTACATGGGTGTGAGAGTTAAACGATTCCACATGTATGTGGGTCTCACACCCATGTGAGAGGTTTGGTAAAACATTTGGTAGATTATTTGGGGCCTCTAGCATTATTTAGGGCCTTTAAATAATTATTTTTTTATATCTTTGTACCTACATTTATGAGCTATACTTTATTTTCTGTCTCTTTTTTTTTTTTTTGGGGGGGGGGGGGGGGGGGGGGTTAAATTATATTTCTCACCTCTATAGTTTTATTCAAATTTTACTTTAGCTCCTATATTTTAAATTGAACGATTTAGTCCATACATCTCAAGTGTAGGTTCAATTTAGTTCTTCAGTCCAAATTAATAATTTTGGGACACTCGTTAATTTTCTAAAGTGTATGCGTAGATAAAATTAACAAAAATTTAGATGGAAAAACTAAATTAAAATTAGGCCTACACTGTATTATATGGACCAAATTATTCAAATTTAAATAATAGAGATTAAAGTAAAATTTGGATCATACTATAAAGATAAGAAGTGTTATTAATTTTTTTCTTTTTCCTCAATATTCCTTGTATATGACAATTTTTTGGAGAGGAATTTTTTTTTTCTCATTTATTAAAACTTCTCCACCATTATTTTTCCTCATATCAAACACAATATAAACTTATGCCACCACTTCAAAAGTGCAAAAATTCGAGATCCACCCTAAATTTTTAAGTAACCTCAGCAAAATCTTAACATGAGACCTTTATATATTTACAGGGGAAAAAAAATTACTTACATATATATTTGACTAAAATTTACATATATAGATGTCAAAATTCAATTTACAGTATAAAAAAAAAAAAAATCAATCTGACAATATGATATCGAATAAAAAGTTAAATAAAATGAGTGAAATGCTAACATTACTCTCCAGGCACTTTCAACAACAAAAGTACTAATTAAATTTGTATAATTTAACTAATTTATAGTATCAAGTTTTAGAAAGTAATTTTGAAAATTCAACTCCATCTATGTTGTGCAGATAATTCCATTTTCACACATTAAATATTCTCAGTACACATATTTTTTCAAGGTACACACTCAATGATTTTCAAACATCAAGTTTTGTTCAATACACATCCTTCCTTGTAAAAAATACCAATAACTCCTTCAAACCAAACCTAACCTAACCTAACCTAACATAACCCTAGCCACCACTTGTAATGTGCCCCAAATTAATTAAATTAAAACATTACTCATAACATGATTAATCTGAAATCTTACCACGCCAAACAATAACATTAATCCCAAAGGTCCTCTTTTCCATTGAACTACATATCAAATATTATAAATTTTTAGATTCATGTCTTAGTTACAACAACATTAACGAAGTTCAAGAAGCTAAAGGATAAAAATAATAATGCCTTAATGGCGTGTAAACATCAAGGCAAGACCTTATTACAACAAAATAGACATGCGGTCCCAAAATACATATGTTCGGAGCTTTCACATAACACGTGAGCCTTCGTGCCCCAACAAAACAAAAAAGTCACCCTCGTTTTCGTAGGGGTGGTTGTACATCACTGATTCCTGAAATTGTTAGATTGGAGTGAGTTAGATGCTAGTAAAACTACTTTTAACAAAGTATCTAGTTATTCAAAAATCCATATGGCATTATCACAATCAAACATATTTAATTCAACTCATAGTATTAATTTAAGAAAGAATACATGAATTCATAGCTTCCACAATTTCACAATTCAACATCGGGGGATAAATACGCCATGAAATCCTTAAAGAGAGTCCCAATACATACGTATACATAGGTTTATATCCAAAATATCCCCACATTTGTCGGCCATTAATATGGTAGGGAATGGACACCCAAAATCATCCATTTTTTCACTTTTACCAACTACAGTATCACAGGACAAGTAGACACCCAAAAACACTTTCCCACATTCATCCGGTGATAATCTTAAGACAGAGCAATTGGGCACCTAAACTTTCCCCAAATGGGTACCAACAACACACTACTCTTTCTAAAAACCGACTCCCTTGTAAGATGCCCGGGGGGTACCCGCGCGCGTTAAACAGTTCGGACTCCCGAGATCTCTTTGATCTCAAGTTTCATGAGTGCAATGTGAAACATAGATGAGAGTCCAAATTTGGCAACTTTTATTGAAAATCTATTTTATTGCAATTTTGTCAAAAATGAACTGCGTCATCAGATCTCAGAGTCGCCACCTAATATTTTGGGAAATTAGGAAACCCATGACTCGTGCCAAGGCCACTGTTCGTCGTAACCAAGGATGCTTGGCTCGGAACCTTAGGTATGAGAGGGGAAGGTCAATAATGAGCACCCCCACTCACCTGATCAAAAGATCGGCCTCTACTAAACCATGATATGAATTTTATTTTCTTTATATGTTCATGTTCTGATTATTTTAGTGAATCCTAAAATTTACTATGTGAAGCATACAAGGTATAGACTAGTTTGCTCAAATTGGAACAAATCAATTTCATGTTTGTTTCTTTGAAAGGGGTTTGAATTTGTCACCTCAAGTGGGCTTACAGTTTGTGAATTTGCCACTACAAAGTGGGCTTAAAACGTACATTCATTGAATTATTCCAATTCAACCAACAAGCCTTCATCCACAGGCATTCAAACAGTTTATATCAAGTAAGCAAGTAGCCTCATGGTAGAATGCTAACACATAGTAAGAAAAACACACACAAATGGGATGCTAAAGCATAAAAACTCATAGATTGACCGACGTCCCTCGAACAGCTACAAAATAAAGTTAGTAAAATATGCATGATCTTATATACAGAAATTCCTAATGCAATTCACTCATGAGATGCAACTAAAAAATTCGGCTTCTAAAATATGGCATGTGAATCATCTCAAGAACATGAGGTAGCGCATAGAATCACCGAAGAATTGATTAAATCCACACATATAAATGTAGCCGAACCTTAATGCATGAGACATGAATGTAAAGCATGGATATGCATGGCATGTCAGTTAGGGAAAGCAATTAAAGAACGGGATAGAAAGAAGTGGGGTGGGGGAATTATTACAATCATTTTAAATATTACAGATCCGAATGAGAGAGAGAGGAAGAAATAATAAAATAAAATAAAATCTCACAAAACACTCAAAATAAAAAATAAAATTCATTAACTAGCAAAGATCCATCTGTCTTCAATCCAGTAGGCCATGTAAACTCATCTTCAATGGAGGTCCTGCCACTTCATCTCCATTTAATCAAATGGGCCCAGCCCAAAATAACTCAGCTTGCAAGCCCAAAGATGTGAGTTCACTTTGATCTACTAAGCATCTATTAAGAACATAGCAGAATTGGCCCAATTCCGCAACAACCCAGAAGGCCATGGGTCCACCAACCATGCATCCTCTCCACCAACTTATTGTATCTTACTGGAAAAGACAGGCCATCATTATTTTCATCCCCGCTATGCACTCCACTCCTGGAATACCAAGCATGATACCTTCTAGGTAGAAGTTGATGTTCCAAAAGCACATTCCAAAACTGTCCAGAAGTCCTGTAACAAGGACCAGCCAGCACCCACGAGAGAAGAGAACTGTGCTGTCTTTCATTTTGAGAGAGCTGTGTGTGTTCTTTCAGTGTGAGAGAGCTAGGTTTGGTCATTGGTTTGGGGAGAGAGCAACACCCCAAAACCGAGAGAGAGAGAGGCTTATATATATGTGTTTTCAACCCAAAAATCAAGAGAGCTCTCTCCTCCTCCTCAACCCATTTTCTCTCTAAACCCGTGTGTGTGTGTGCTGTATCTCTCTAAACCGTGCGTGTCAATGGTGTGTTGGCTGTAATGCCGTGTGTAGTGTGTGTTGGGTTTGTGTGGTGTGTCCTAGAGAGAGAAGAGAGCTGGCTTTTTGGTATTGTGTGTATCTCTCTATGCATGTGAATGGTCTGTGTGTATGAATGATGTGTTGGTGCGCTGTGCCGTGGTGCTGTGAGTCTGAATGGTGTGAATCATGTGTGTTAAGCGGTGAATGGGCTGTCGTGTGTGCATGTGTAGTGTGGGTGATGAGTGTGTGTGTGCATGGGTAGTGTGTGGGTGCCGAGTGTGTGCTGGGTAGTGTATCAGTCGTGTGTGCTGGGTGCATCGGTTTGGTCGTTGGTTTGGGGAGAGAAAAGTGTAGCCCCTCAGAGAGAGAGACAAGAGCCCAAGCGAGCGAGAGAGAGAGAGAGAGAGAGAGAGATGTGAACCGAAGGGAGAGAGAGATCAATCCCTCTCCCTCCCTATTTGTGTGTGTTCTTCTCCTCTCTTTGTTCGTGTGTCTGTGTTCTGTGCGAGAGGAGAGTGAGTTGTGTGTGTCTTAGAGAGAAGAGAGATGTGTATGTAGATGTTGGGTTGTGTTTATGCTGTGTGTGTGCCTAGCTTTTTCTCTCAAAATGCAACCCCGAGAGAGAGAGAGATCCCCCACCCAGAGAGAGAGCCTCCTTGCATGTCTGTGTGTAAGTGTCCTCTCCTTTTTTTTTCTATGTGCCTTCTGTGTGTCGGTTATAGCCGAGAGAGAGAGAGAGAGAGATACCATGTGTGTGTCAATCCTCCACTCAATACTCCACCCAAGAGAGAGATCCATCAGCCCATGTGCCTTGTGTCTTTTTTTATCATTGTATTCTCCCACCATCCACTCTCATCTGCTCCCCTTTTTTTTTCAATTTTCACCTGCCCTATCTTTTTCAATCTTATCTTCCACCGAAAACAAACACCGACCCCACTTTTTTTTCTTTCTCAATGTTATCTCTCAATAAAACACTCTCCACCTATTCCACTCATCTTTCTTTTTTTTTTTTTGTTTAAAACCGCCCCACTATTTTCTTCTTTTTTCTTTTTTTTTTAATTTTATTTTCTATTTATATTGTTTTTCTTTTTATCATTTTCTTTTGTTTATAAAATATTTATCAATTTATATAAAGCACACCTAAAACAAATATACACACACATAAATAATAAAATATTAGGGATGGCCAAAATGGGTGAGGTTTTGGAAGTAAAGCTTCAATTTGATTTTTCTGCTGAGAAATTCATAAAATAGTATATTCTAACTTTCATCATGGGGTGTTAAAAAGAAAGTGCCCAAGTCTTAGGGTTGGTCAAAATGCTATTTACCACCCCCTTGAACAATCTTTCCAAGATTTTCAAGTATTCATACATTCTTTAGGTAAAGGGTAATGTACACCACTCAAGTAATATAATGGAGTAATAAGGAACAATATTCATAATTCAAGAAAAATCTCAAGAGATTTCAATTTCACAAGTCTCAATCAATATATATTCAAAATATCATAATCCATTCATCAATTTTAAAGAATTTAAAATCAATTTCATCTTTTTCCCAAATTTTACAACTAGGGTTTTCATAAATTTGGGGCTTTTACCCTTAAATCATGTTAAATGCTATTTCCCAACTAAAATCTTCATAATCCATAGCCATTAATAGAAATCTTAAGAAAATGTAGAGAAAATTTTATTTTTGAAACAAAACCCAATTTTGTAAACTCAAACATTAATTTGTAGCATCAATATCATAATAGCACCACATAAACATCCTCAAAATAAAGAGATACAAGATTAAAAGTAAGCTTACCTCAAAGATAAATGTAGAGAAGCTAGATCAAGAAGATTCCTTCAAAAAATCCAAAATCCAATCGGTCAAAATGTTGATCTTCACTTGTTCTTCATCTTTAACGTAAGATCTATGGTGGATTCTTAGTGAAAAATAGATGAAATCATAGTTTGGAGGTCTAGGGTTTCTGGTATGGAGGAGAGGAAGAGAAGAGAAGAAGAAAGAATGAAAAGTTTGAGCTAAAAAGTGACTTTAAAGTGCCTAACTTCGAATAGACCGCTCGAGCTTTCAAAGTTCGCTTGAGCGGACAAATTAAACTCTCAGAATCTTAGAATCCCGCACAGACCGCTCAAGTAATCAAAATTTCACTCAAGCAGACTTGCTTTCAACCCATGCACTCAAATTTCAAACGGGCATAACTCCTTTATCCGAACTCCGTTTTAGGTCATTCTTGTATCCAAATCGAAGCCCCAGAAACAAGCTTTCCAATGGTTCTAGCTTCACATCTAGATTCAAAGTGTGAAAAGAGAAAAAAAGGAAAAAGAGTGAAGACTGCTCATAGGATAATTATCCGAATCAATAATTTTGGTTCAATCTACTTTACCATTATGATATCACCCCAATCAATACTCTAAAATCAATCAAAGACGCTTCAAGTACAATAATAAGAGAGTCAAAAGGAATCCTACTAGTCCAAGGAGTACGAAGTGTTACAATCTCCCACATTAGGAAATTTCGTCCCTAAAATTAGTCACTTCTAGATTTAAAGTTTGGATGAACCTAAATAGAACAAATATTTGAACTAACACTCCCACCATCTAATAAAAAATGGCCTCTAATCAATAACAAGTTTCTTGAAGAGTCTTCCAATGCAAAGGATTTCGCGTGATGAACAACAAGAAACAATTCCCACAAAGGAGATAAGGTAACACAATGATATAATGGGTAGAATAAGTCCTAATAGAATTACCATTGCCACTCCAAAATCTAGTTTGAAATCTAAAAGAAACGTTCATATTTTAGTCCCACACTGGTATTCTAACGACACCTCGAATAATGTGAACAACAATTTGAAAGTGGTGTCTCTCTTTCAACTCATTCGCAAGAATTACCTCAAGAGCCCATCGATCCTACAAAACAAAAGTCAAGCAAAAGGTGTCACTAACATACCCTATAGTACTCACGTCTCAAACAGACTCTAACTCAAGGGAATAACTCTTGGTTATTTAACGACCTAAAATCTTAGAAGATAATCTCTCACATCACATTCACACCTCAAGAAACAACTACTGCTCATTCAGCAATCACATTTTCAAACGATTACCTCACACCACTTTATAAGTCCTCAACTCCCTATCATGAGAAGAAAAGATTCTAATAAGAGTTCCATCTGCCAATTATGGCCTTTGACAAAACACAACCCAACAAAACCCAAGCACCACGAACTACGTTCTTACAACACAACTAGTATTCCATGCCCACATATTTACTAAGTTTTACTTTTGAAATACTCAAGAACCAAAAACACCCAAAAATAATATTTCTCGACTTTTGAAATTAAAAGAGATTATTCTTGGTACAAAACTTTATATATATATATATATTAGACGTGTACAAGTGATTTGTAAAAGTGAATAGTTTGAAATTTATTTATTTATTTATTTATTTTTGAAATAGTTAAGGGTTATACACATTATAAGACTCGATACGCCCTTTTCATGACTATTTCCCCTTTACTCATTGGTTTATCTATAACGATCAATTCTCAATTTGGGCAAAAATAAGGTCATACTCAATGGGAAAACTCCGTTCTCAACTCTCTTCTCAAACATATTTCAACCGGTGACTCCCAAACGTCACCCAACCAATGATCCCATCACTATGGTGATGCCACAATCCATTTACAATTATACAAGAAACAACAATTCAAAAAAATAATGATAAAGTTAAATAAAACAACAAATAAGCTTTACTTATAAATTTGGAAAATCGTTTTCCCTCACAACTATCATTACAATTCATCGACCACTCATTAAAATTTTCCAACTCTCAAAAACAATTTTCGCAACTACCCTATCTTGGGTATTACACACAACCAACTAGAAACAATTATCAAGCAATTAGCATGATTTGTCACTCCTGTGAGTGACACACACACATACACACCAAGCAAGCAATTCTCATCCGCAAGCCTCATTTCTGGACTTAAGACAAGTTCTGAGGTGACTCCTTGTCAACCTCTTCTGATGCCATAACAATAACTAACACACCACATAAGGAAAAATCATCTAACTAACACACCACATAAGGAAAAATCATCTACCTACACTTGCACAACATGCTACATTTCCTAAAGTCAATGCCATGATATTTACTTCAAAGCTGAAACACGACTCCACACCACACTAGTACTATGATGTCCCACGAGGTCAAACCTGAATTCAATACCTTCTGTAACACGAACTTACTCAATGACAAATATTCACATCGTTAACAAATAAATTAATCTCATATTACAATAAAATCTCTCCAAACGAAATTCAATGACATGCCTCACTAAAATAATACTACGCCTCTATTACAAAATTCTAACAAAATCATATTTTTAGTGTTCAATCCAATCACGACTAAAGCTGCTCCACCCCTGAAAAATAATTTAACTCGGGAAGTCATTCATTACAGCTTACCAGAATGAAAATAAAATCTAATTCTCACAATTGCTCAGGTCACAAAACAACGACACCAATTACCATATCAAACCCGCCACAAAAGCCTACGCAACTCAAGACAAAAGATTACACCAACAAATATTCATAGTTGTAGTTACGTTGAAACTTCCTCTGAAATCTCTAGTCAGTTCACTCCTACTCAAACTCTAAAGATACAACCACAAGCTATAATACAACTCATGCACTTTAAGAAATTTTCTCTATCAACAACAGTCATTCCAAAAAAATCTCCATGACTAACCAAATAACAAAAGTACTTCATACCAATTTATTTCCTGACGAGGGGTCAGTCGAATAACTTCTTCTAAAATAATTTCACCACAAAACACGATGGAATAAAATTAAAATAAGAAATCAACATCTATCAAGTAAAACTAAACACCTCGTAATTTCACTTAAGCTCAAGTACACCTAACTTAAACTCATTGACAATACTAGACTAACACACCAACAACAAAATTCTCACCACCCTCGTAGGGAAACAAAATGAAGGACTAATACAAGGAACTCACAAATTTCACATCAAGGATACAAGACAACTTATGGTTAAAGGACAAGGGATCTCCATTTTAGTTCTCTGAACCACATGATCACAACACACACCAAACTTTACCCAACACAATCATGTGTACCTCCGATTTACATAGTTTCTAACATATAGCTAACGGTAACTATAAAAATTAGCATTAATTTCTCACGGTGGATCAAGTATAATTTCTATAAAAATACTCAAATCATAGTCTTGTCAACTATCTCAAGGCACCTAATCATGATCTCCATAAAATCACAACATTTTCACGAGATCATGTCAAAAAAACTTTTCTAAAGACATTTGTTTGCTAATACAATTCCTGAGACACTATTCACATCATATCCGTAAACATTCATATATTGCACTTGAGTACATCAACAACAAACTTTGAGAGAATTTACTCCACCAAACTAAAAAACATTCAAAACTTAGCTACACATCCCAAAATGTCTACTCACAAGTCACCATTTTCACTACTAGAAATGTTGTACAAATCGTATATTTAAATAAAATAAATAGATTCATATTTAACTAATTTGAAAATTACAGAACAAGCAATCATGCTGGAAATTACAAGCAGATGAACAGAAATACATAACAAGATAAAACAAGAAAAGAACGTAAACTGAAGCTTGTGTGATACCACAGTCTCCTTAAAATAGGTTCTTTGCCTCACTGTGGGTGATGGAGGTATGTCGGCGTCTGTCTCCCAAGATATGACGGTTAGAACTCACTAACATAGAAGCACCTTCTGTTTAGCTCCAACGAACTGACAATGACAACACTCTCTCACAGAAGAAGAACAATATTATAGAAGCAGACTGACTATAATATGAAAGCAACGAATTTCTGTGTTGACATCCAAAGAAGTTGGTCTCCTTTTATACACAAAGGGGGAGAGATGAGGAGCTTTCTTGTAACAAATGCATAATTCAATTCTACAAAATTGAAACACTAATGCAAGGAAAACTGATGATGTAAATCACCATCTTAAGTGTAGGGTTACGCACAATATAGACATATGTGTATATCTGCAGCCACTATATAGACTTGGTTCAAAAAAGATTAGGTTGATGGGCTACCAATCCGGACCAGCCCAAACCTAACCCATTGCTCAAGCCTCAAGCCCAAGCCCAAGCCCAAGCCCAAGTCCCAAGATCCAAGATCCATGACCCACGAACCAAGGACCCGGACCCGGCCCAGCCCGGGCGAGCGGGCAGGTGGGTGGCGCGCTCTTGTGGCAATTTTTGCATAACTAACTTGGACTATAGTTTTGGCCCATGCCCATCTTTGAAGTATCTATAACTCTCTTCCTTCGAAAAATATGAATGCCCCAAAGGGCTTATGTCCTTATCCAAAGCTTGGGATTTAAATACCCATCAGTGCTTTCCTCTACAATCAATGAGGGATAGATGGTTATACACTATTCCCAATACCTCATTCATGAGGCTAATATTTTGAGACAATTTCTCATTCGATTCTTAATGTTTTTTTGTCATTCTTTTTTGGTATAAAGATCTTGTTGCAAAGAATCTAAACCCATTTGATCCATCTCAACTTGTGGTTGGGACCTACTTTGATTTCACATTAAAGTCACCATAAAATTATTTTTCTAACAATCCCCCACATGAATAAAAATTGACCGAATAAGAAAAATGGACAATGTTTAACAACAAAGACTCGGAGAGAGAGCACACTGACTAACCCTGTATCAGAAAACGTAGTTGTTAGTCTTGAACCTTTCGTAGTGAAAATCTATCAGATTTACTGACTGACTAGTGAACGTGATGTCTTGAACTGTTTTTCCATTTGTGTAAACCGAGACAATAGATCTCACACAGGAGTTAGTCCAACCGTTGTTCTTGTTCTCACTAGTGTGTCCGGTTTGGCCCTAGAACACTTGCCTGGTTCAGTGAGAGTTTTTCAAGAATTCAACCTTACCAATTCTTAAAGAAGCGGCCCCGCTTCGCATTTACATTGGTGACCTATATAAGGTATTTCATTATACCACGGCTGATTATTCACATCACTTAGGTCATTAAATGCATTAGCTTAACATTCCACCCCCACAAGGTATCACTGTATGAATGAATGAATAAGAGGATTTACCTCTTCAATGACTCACCCCTTACATACAGTTAGGTTATCCTTTTGAACCTTGATCTTGGGATCTCCAATCAGCTAGGTTAGGTTTTCTGTTATGGTAACATTAACTAAAGGCCCTAACCCCATTTTTCTTGACAATGTTTCTACTAACTCTTGAGTTAACCCTTTGGTTAGCAGATCTGCAATGTTGTCCTTAGACTTTACATAATCTAGAGAGACAACCCCATTAGAGAGTAGTTGTCGTATGAAATTATGTCTACGACGGATATGTCTAGACTTTCCATTATACATATTACTTTGTGCCCGTCCAATCGCCGATTGGCTATCACAATGAATACAAATAACAGGCATAGGTTTCGGCCAACATGGAATATCTCAACGAATTGGCGTAGCCATTTGGCTTCTTCAGTTGCTTTATCCAAATCAATAAACTCAGATTCCATCGTTGATCTTTATATACACGTTTTCTTGGAAGATTTCCAAGACACAGCTGCCCCTCCGAGGGTAAACACATAACCACTAGTGGATTTGGAGTCCTTTATATCAGATATCCCATTAGCATCATTATACCCTTCTAATATTGCTGAGTATCTGGTATAATGCAGCCCATAATTCCGGGTGTAGTGGAGATAACCCAACACCCGCATAATTTTATTCCAATGAGTACCATTAGGATTACTCGTGTATCTACTAAGCCTGCTAACAGAGTAGGTTATATCTGGCCTTGTACAACTCATCAGATACATCAAACTCTCAATGACCTAAGAATATTTTAGCTAAGAGACACTCTCACTATTATGCTTGGTCAAGTGTAGACTCAAGTCTACCGGTGTCCTAGACACAGTCGTATTTGATTTACCAAATTTCTCAAGTATCTTCTCAACATAATGGGATTGAGAAAGTATAATACCACCAAATGTTCTGGTAATTCTAATACCCAGAATCACATCTACAAGGCCCATATCTTTCATGTCAAACTTAGAGTTTAACAATCTCTTGGTAGTTCTAACCATCTCATCATTACTACCAACAATGAGTATGTCATCAACGTATAGACACAAAATGACATAACCTCTGTTAGTGTCTTTGACATATACGCACCTGTCACATTCATTGATTCTAAACCTATTCGACAACATAGCGTTGTCAAATTTCTCATTCCATTGCTTCAGAGTTTGCTTCAAACCATACAACGATTTGACAAGCTTACAGACTTTCTTATTTTTTCCTGGAGCTAAAAACCCCTCGGGTTGCTCCATATAGATTTCTTCATCTAAATTTCCATTTAAGAAAGTTGTCTTTATATCCATTTGATGTATCTCCAGACCACGTAAAGCTGTTATCGCAACCACCATGTGAATGGATGTTATCCTTGTCATACGTGAATACGTACCAAAATAATCTAGGCCTTCTCGCTGCCTGTATCCTTTGATAACTAGCCTAGCTTTATACTTATCAATTGACCCATCAACCTTCATCTTTCTCCGAAAGATTCACTTACTCCCTAAGGCCTTATTGCTTGGGGGCAGATTAACCAACTCCTAATTGTGGTTTTGTAAGATGGAGTCAATTTTACTTTTAATCGCTTCTTTCCACAAAAGACTTTCAGGAGAAGTCACAACTTCATGGAAAGTTCGAGGTTTTCCCTCTAATATATACGTCAAGAAGTCCGAACCAAAGGACTTGGAAGTCCTATGTAGTGATCCTAGTTTTGCCACTTCACTGAGTATGTCGGGGATCGAGTTGCTCGGTCAGCTTGCGGGGGTCTAGGGGGCAGCGCCCTGGCGGGGTTGAGGGGTAGCGCCCCCGAAGCAAAAATGCAAAATGCATTAGAAGTTGCTTGTCCGCTCGAGTGGCCGTTTATGCACTCAAGCGGAGAATGTTTGGTTTCAGAAGTTTGACCTGTCTGCAAAATTACTGGGAAAGTGTATTTGATGCTCGAGCGGGGCTTTCCACGCTCGAGCGGACCATGTTATATCAGTTCGTGAATCTGATATTTCAGATCACTTTTGTACATCTCTCTCTCTCTAAAAAACCCTTTCCTCTTTCTTCTCTCTACATTTCCCTATGCCAAATTGGATCAAAACCTTGATTTCTCAAGATCCATTAGAGTTTTGCCATAAGTTCTTCATCAAAGTTGGTTAACTTCTCGAGGGCTTCATTGTGCTCGGTGAATATCGAGTTTTGACACCATTGATTTTGGGGGTTTCATCTCATTTCCTCTTCAAAACTTGAGGTAGGGATTTTCTTAGAGTTATATATATATTTTTGCAAGATCTATATGATTTTCAAAATCATCTTTCGATAGCTTTGAAAATTGATTGTTGATTCAAGAAGTTAAGCGATTTTGAAAGTGGGTTTGTCTCTTGTTCTTTTAAAATGATCTTATGGGTTTTGATCTTCGTTGATTGAAGAAAAGATGATTTTGGAAAGTTTCCTTTCAAAAGGTTTGAGTTGTATAGTTTTGGTGAGAAAACCTAAAATTTGGGAATTTTTTTTTATGAGATTGAAAATCCATGAATGATATTGTTATATTTATTTTGTGTGTCAAAATAAATGGATGTTTGGAAAATTTCTTATTTATATTTATATAAATGATGAATTTCAGGGAATATGATAATTATTGTTCATTTCGGAAATTACTGTTCAAAACGTTGAAATAGTCTTGAAATGACTAATTGTTGAGGATACTTAAGAAGAGGGATTGTGTTATTCCTTGGATGACGAATTGGAATAACAGTATTTATATTCATCTTGTGTTATTGGCATATCAATTCATTTGATTACATTAAATTTTGAAAGTTGATTTGAAAACTTGCATTGAGAAAAGAATGTTGAGAAATAAGTTTTCATGGAATGGTTTTGGGGTAAATATGTTGGTAAGTCTTGATAGGTGGTGTAGATGATATTGAATAAGTTAGCCTGAGAGTCCGGGGTGAAAGACCGAAAACCCGCGCAGATAGGTGTCGAGCCTTCTGGTTAATACTAGTAAAAATGACAAATTGGTAGTACTTGTATAGTCTACTTGTAGACACTGACCTAGGAATTACTAGAGTCGTATTTACCGCCCTTGAAATAAATTGTTAAGTTTTGAAGAATTCAAATTTCATGACATCATTGAGCATGATGGTTTTCAAAAGATGAAAATGTGATTTACCTTCAAAAAGGGGCATAGCATGGCATGTGCATTTCATCTCTTGAGACTTGTATAAAATGTATATACTTTGTTAAGGATTTCCTACTGGGCTTTGTGCTCACCCTGCGGGGATTTTTGTGCAGGAAAAGATGTGGTGATGCTGCCCAACTAAAGGCGAGGAAATGTGTGTTGAGAGTACGAGACTCTCATTTTACTGTGACTCTGTGTGTAAGCCAAGGGCTGTATGTTTGTGGGTTTGAATAACCGTTTTGTGTAACCAGGCTCAAGCCTTGGAAACTTGTAAACCCTTGGGGGTATTTATTTGTTTATTTACTTGTTGTTGGATTAATGTATTGTTGCATGAAGAACTATTGTATCATGTAATGTAAGTTTGGAGATTTATATTCGGTTTTCCTTGAAAGAGCCATGATTGTTGTATTATCATTTGGGCTAGAAATTTGGGGTGTTACATCCTAGCCCTCTTACTCATTCTCGGCTCATCTACCTCCTCATCTTGATCACTATCACTAGGATCATCTTCAAGTTCCTTCTCAGAACTTTAATCCTCTCCTCGGGTTCAGCAAGGAAACACATCCTCAAAGAACAACACATTCCTAGACTCTATTATGGTATTCTTGTGTATACCTAAAATATTAGACTAGTGCACAAGAAACCTATATGCACTACTATTCTGTGCATAACCAATGAATACACAATCCACAATTCAATTCTAACCCGCTTAGGTGTAGGTACCGCCATTTTTGCAAGACACCCCTACATTCGTAGGAAATTATAAGAAGGCTTGCGGCCTTTCCATAATTCATACGGAGTCTTGTCCACTTCTTTTGAGGTATTCTATTTAGAATATAATTCATAGAGAGAATTGCTTCCCTTACAAGATCTGTGGCAACTCAGAACTTATCAACATTGCATTCATCATTTCCTTCAACATCCTATTTTTATGCTCAACAACACCATTTGACTAGGGGGAATAAGGAATTGTAGTTTGGTGGATAATTCCAGATTGAGCACAAATCTCAATAAACAGTGATTTATGTTCTTCACTACGATCACTTCTTAAAGCCTTGATCTTTCGGCTTGATTGATTCTCAATTTCATTCTTAAAAAGAATAAACTTATCAATCGCTTTATCTTTGCTTTTAAGCAAATACATATAACAAAATTTAGTGCAATCATCAACAAAAGTGATGAAATACTTGCTACCACGACATGATTGTACGAATTTCAAGTCACATCAATCACTATGCACTAAATCTAAAGGCTCAATACTTCTTTCAACAGAATGAAATGAAGTCCTTGTTAATTTTGCTTCTACACAAGTTTCACACTTGTGATTTGGATTAATCTTGAAAGATGGTATGTGATCTAACTTGATTAATCGACGCAAAGAGTCAAAATTCACATGATCTAGTCTACCATGCCACAATTCAGGAGACTCAAGCATATAAATAGAAGAAGAAGTTTTCTCATTCATTTTTGGGATAATAGTCATTACATTGAGCTTAAACATACCGCTCGACATATACCCCTTACCCACATAGACTTCGCTCTTGGTCAACAAGACCTTATTAGACTCAAACACCGTGCAGAAGTCATGCTTGCTTCAGAGAGACCCTGAGACCAGGTTCTTACGAATGTTCGGCACAAACAGGACATTGTTTAGAGTCAGCTCTTTGTCTAAAGTCATCTTCAGGATCACCTTGCCTTTACAGTTGAGGTTTCAGAATTCCCTATGAACAACTTCTCACCATTTGAAATCGGTTCAAAAGTTGTGAACATCTTCTTCTTAGCACAGATATGACGAGTGGCCTCAGAGTCCACCCACCATTCCTTTGGGTTAGACCCCACCATGTTCACCTTTGAGACGACAACAAACAGATGTATGCCGTCCACATTATGAGACAGATCCTTTATTTCAACCATGTGGGCCTGACTTTTGTTCTATGGAGGGTTTTTCTTATAAGGCTTCTTCTTCCTGTGACAATCAACCGTTCGATGCCCATCGCTTCCACAATTGAAGCACTTTTCATTGAACCTATAAATAGGTTCCTGCGGCTTGTAGGCCGGCCTCTTACAGACACCACCTCTAGCCCCCAGCTTCGAGCTTTTGCTAGTTGGTGGCTTTTTCTTGACCCCCGAGGACTGGCCATGCTCAACTATGTTTGCTTTCACAGCGGAGGTACTTCCCCCTTTCTTCCTGTTGTCTTTCTCAATATGGAGCTTGACAACGAGCTCTTCGACTGTTATCTCCTTTTGTTTATGCTTCAAGTAGTTCTTGAAGTCTTTCTAGCTATTAGGCAGCTTCTTAATCAAAGCAACTACTTGAAATGATTTACTCAGCAACATTCCCTCTACATGAATCTCGTATAGAATAACTTGAAAATCTTGGACTTGGCTAATGACGGTTTTTGAGTTCACCATTTTGAAGTCTAGAAGCCGGCCAATGACAAATTTCTTTGCCCCAGCATCCTTGGTCTTGTACTTCTTGTCCAAAACATCTCACAGCTCCTTTGCTGAATTCTTGGCATAAAATACGTTGAATAGTGTGTCTGCCAAGCTGTTTAGAACATAATTCCAGCAAAGGAAGTCCGACTGCTTCCAAGCATCTAGAGCCATCAGCTTTTGCTTGTCTTGCTCATTTTCTTTCACGACTGGTGGATCCTCACTCAAAAACCTCGCAAGGCTAAGAGTAGTCAAGTAGAACAGTATCGTTTGCTGCCACCTCTTGAAATTCACTTTAGTGAACTTCTCCGGGTGCTCATGATGGTTGAGCGGTTCCCTCGAACAGCAGGAGTAGTAACAAGATTAACCACAGAGGTCATAACAACAGGGTTGACCACTGGGGTTACAGTAGGGATTGTCAAGCCAGTTGACCCAGGGTTCTAATCCCCACCAACATTAGCAGCAACAACATCAGTCACAGTTGCCATTTCTGAAAAATACAATAGAATTTCACTATTCTATGTTTTTTTTCAGAAACTAAACTTATCACTAGAAAATCCCAAAGTCGGAAATTTAATTCAAAACTAGTCTCACTACTTACCCTAGAATCGAACATGCTCAGGAAAGTTTTTAAAAAGACTGATGGGGTCACATCAATCCTACTTAAAACCCAGTTAACCTTAGACAAAACTTTCAAGTGCATGTTGACTCCTAGTTCATGGGATGCCAATTTAGAATTAAGTTTTTCAGGGGATAAATTAGGTTAAAAGAAACCAAGTTCCAAAACTTACAAGCAATTTAAAAATTGCTAACCAAATTACAAGCAATCAAAATTGTTACAACAATTTACAAGCAAATAAACTTGCTTCAAAAAAATGAGGTAATTAACCACTACTAGACACAAGAAAAAAATTGCTTCAAATATAAGAAATATAAACCAATCCAATTGAGGATTCTTTTTGGTCCAAAAAATTTCTTTCCACGCTTAGGTATTTTTGTTCAACAAAAAATGATAGTAGTCCAATAATTTTGGTTTTCCAGTCCCAAATTCTATTCATTTGGTTTTATATATTTTGCATAGGTATTCCTGTAAAGAAAGTTAGCAGAAAACTACAGCAAAATACAAAACAAATAATCTAAAGAAACTGTAAATACAATAGATCATTTTAAACCTTCTAGCGATCTATTTAATAGCAAAATTAAGTAAAGAATTAAAACCTGTATAACTCCAAAAAATAAATTAAAAACTGTATAACTCCAAAAAAATAAATTAAAAAATTTAATAGACAATAGTTACATATAATTACTACAAAGCAACAAATATGTAAATAATTCTAGCAATTAACATGTAAATAATTCTAGAAATAAAATCATGCAAATAATTCTAGGAATTAGAAAGCAACTAGCATGGAAACAATTCTAGAAACTAAAGAACAAGCAAATAATCCTAATCTAGGATATAATAAACATGCGAATCTAACTAGAATCTAAGAAATAATGAACATGTATATTATATTAGAATAAAAGTAGAAAATAATTAGCATGTCAATTCTAACTAAAATTTTAAACACTCATAAGCATGCAAATTATATTATGTAACTATAAAATAAAGAAGCATGCAAATCATGATAGGAAATTAAAAATCATGCTCATAAAATTATTCGACTATGATTAGAACCAAACACCATAAGACATATATTTATTCAAATAAATGCAAATTCCTAATCATGTACAACATGCAAATAAAACCAATATTTTTCCGATACAAATAAACATGCAAAAAACATACTATAAGCAAACATCATGAGGAAGATATTTATTTACTTAAATAAATTTGAATTCTGATCATAAAGTTGAAATAGCATGCAATTTATATAAATACATTGAATTTCTAATCAAGAATAGCACGTAGTGTGATTGAAATAGTGGGCTAATCATAGGCTAACGTTTTTCCTATGGGTTGAGTTGAAAAACTGTAGCAACAGAAGCCACAAATTAGAATTTGTGATCATGAATAGTGACTGTACGCATGCACCATTTCTAGTAGTACCGAATATATTTAATCTATTGCAAATTGCATATGAATTTGTGAGTTTAATTTCATGGGAAATATAGAATCTGTTTTAAGGTTGTTGTACATATTGTATATTTAAATAAAATAAATAGATTCATATTTAAGTAAATCGAAAAATACAGAACAAGCAATCATGTTGTAAATTACAAGTAGATGAATAGAAATACATAACAAGATAAAACAAGAAAAGAATGCAAACTGAAACATGTGTGATATCACAATCTCCTGAAAATAGATTCGCCGCTTCATCGTGGGTATTGGAGGTATGTTGGCGTTTGTTTCCCAGGATACAACGGTTAGAACCCGCTAACGCAAAAGCACCTTCTGTTTAACTCTAGCGAACTGACAATGACATCACTCTTTCACACAGGAAGAATAATATTATAGGAGCAGACTCACTATAATATGAGAGTAAAGAATTTCTATGTTGATATCCAAAGAAGTTGGTCTTCTTTCATACACAAAGGGGGAGAGAGGTGGAGCCTTCCTGCAACAAATGCAGAATTCAATTCTGCAAAATTGAAACACTAATGCAAGGAAAATTGATGGTGTAAATCACCATCTTAAGTGTAGAGGTTACACACACTATAGACATGTGTGTATATCTGCGACCACTACATAGACTTGGTCCAAAAAAGATTAGGTTGATGGGCCACCAATCTGGCCTAGCCCAAACCTAACCCATTCCAGCAGGCCTTGAGCCTCAAGCCTAAGCCCCAAGATCCACAATCCACAACCCACGGACCCGGCCTGGGTGAGTGGCGTGTGCGCGTGTGGCAATTTTTGCATAATTAATTTGGACCATAGTTTTGGCCAAATCCCATCATTGAAGCATCTACTACTCCATTCCTTCAGAAAATTTGGATGCCCCAAAGGGCTCATACCCTTATCCAAAACTTGGGATTTAAATTCCCATCAATGCTTTCCTCTACAATCAATGTGGAATAGGTGATTATACACTATTCCCAATACCTCATTCATGAGGCCAACTTTATGACACAATTTCTCATTCAATTCTTAATGGTTTTTGGTAATTCTTTTTGTGGTGTAAAGACTAATGGTTGAGACTTACTTTAATTTCATATTAAAGTTACCATCAAACCATTTTTTCCGATAAGAAATTCCCTCAAATGGCGCAATCCCAATCAAATTTAATCTCATCCCAATCTATTCCAAAATTCTTTACCAAGTTCGTTCACTTGTAA
>JAXFYN010000792.1:43496-97669 GCA_036172215.1 Camellia granthamiana | reverse complement strand
CTCCCGGCCGAAACAAGGTATCTCCCTTTGGAAAAGTTGGCTCTGGCCCTCATGATGGCATTAAGAAAGCTGGCGCACTACTTTCATGCCCACACAATAGTGGTGTTAACCGAGTTCCCACTCAAGGTGCTCTTTGAAAAGGCGGACTTTACTGGGAGAATTCTGAAATGGGCCGTAGAATTAGGCCAGTACGACATTAAGTTCCAACCGCGCACCGCAATCAAAGCTCAAGCCCTTGCAGATTTTGTGGCGGAATTTGCCTACAGATAACCACCCTAAAAAAACAAAATAAATAATAATAATAATAATAACACACAAAGTCAAAAAAAAAAAAAAAAAAAAAAAAAAAAAAAAAACACTTTCGAGGCAAATTCGAGGCCTCGAATTCGAGCCCTCTATCACTGCTCTTTATTTTATTTTGTTTGGTTTTGAAAACCAAACTAAAGTAAGGGTTGGTTTGGGGTGTCCTAAAAAAAGTGCACTTTTTGTCTTTTTACGAAAAGATGTGCAGAAAAGTAGAGAGGTGATGTGATGGAAAAAAGATAAAAAGATAAAAAGATGGATTATATAGTAGATGCCAAACAAGGCTTAAAGCATTATTTTTTTAGAAGCATAGAAGTACGTATTTTTTGAAAGTTGAAAACAACATATTCAGCACAAGAAGTTTGCATCTTTCCCCTCGAATTTGGATTCGGAGTGCTTTGACGTGTCACATAAAAAAATAAAAAAAGAGTCAGCTTGCTTGTTTTTATTTTTCAAAAAATACCTTTTAAAAAATTATACATTCTTATTTTTTGTATTTTTTTTATTTTTACTGAAATTTTTTAATATTTTAAGCAATTTTTTTACTTTTTAGACACACCTAACATAAATACAATTAAAAAGTAAAAAAATTATAAAAAAAATCTTTTAAAAATTCACCAAATGCCAAAAATATAAAAAAAAAAATAAGAATTCAGTACATTTTTTATATTTTTATGTATTTATTAATTTTTTAAAATATTTTTTCATAATTTTTTTTACTTTTTAGATGCATCTAACAAAGATGCATCTAAAAAAGTAAAAAAAATGTTTAAAATTTAAAAAATATTTACTAAAAACAAAAAAATACGAAAACTAAAAAACCCAATTTTCAAAAAACTTAATCCAGAAAACTCAAACCAAACACATTGAGTAGAATCGAAAGTTGAGATTTAAAATTAAGGACTGATTTGGCATGATATAAGAAAGTCAAAAAATTCATATTATTCACTTATTTTTTGGCGAGAAATTTGTTCCAACAAAAAAAAAGTTCAAAACAGGTCAAGCTGTGCCGCCAATGCCACAGCAACCACAATTTCTCATAAAAGTGCAAAACATAGCACAATGTAAGCCACACTTACATAATAAAAAATAAAAAAATGAAAGGAGAGAGAAAGTCAGCGCAGCTACACTAGTCTAGCACATAAGGGTAATTTTATAATTTTGCTATTTTATACAGTATTTTAATACACATTTTTTTTATAAAAAGACAAAAAATTATCCTAAACAACCATAATTTTTTTTCTCTATTTTTTAGTTCAAAAAATTAAAAGGTACACTTATTTAGAAGACCTTAAATAACCCCTAAATTTGACTTTGTTTTGATATTTTTATTTGAACTTGAATAAAAATACCAAAATAACATTATTTTTCACTGTATATACATTATACATTTTTTAAAACACTACAGATTGTACTATTAAGAATACACTACAAGGATCCAAATTCGTTTTCCATTCTCCTTATCATCAAACCCTTGCATGCATGAACTTCTTTTTGTGATCCTGTTTTTTATATTTTGTTTTGATTTTTGTCTGAGCCGAAGGATGCGAGAGCAGTTTCAATGGGTCTATGGAGTCTTTTGAATGTTGGTAAAAGATCAACTTTTAACTTTTTATTTATTTTGGGTCACATTACCTCCCACATAATTTATTTATAAAAAAATAAAATAAACAAAAAAAAAAATCAAAAAATTAAGTTTTTATCAATTTTTCAAGACACCTCATGTGAGTTGTAATAGCTATACACTATAACAGTTGAGTGCTCCAATGAGGTTGTCTAATCAAATTTTGACATTGCTATCAATGGCTAGCTTTATTTTATAAAGATTCGACAATAATTGGGAAAATAAGATGATGATTGTGTCAAAAAAAAAAAAAAAATGATAAAATTATTGGCGGGAGGTTGCCAAATTTTAGTAATTTTGTATTGTAGTATATCCAAATTTGAAAATGACATGTCAAATTCAACATTTACACTGTGTTGGATTAATAGATTTGAGAAGAGATTTAGAAAAAGAAAGGAAAAAAGGTGTGTATAAACTATTCACTTAATTTCTCATATCTTTTCCGTTTTTTTTTTTTTTCATATCTCTTTCTAAATCTCTTAACCAAATACAACGTTAGTATAGAATGCTTTAAACTATTGTTGACAAATGTTAAAATAATTATACTTTTGTTTTTCTTGGACTTTTAAATTTTTTTGTGTCAAATTTTATACCTTTTGTCTTTTTAAACTAGAAAGCTCTTTAAAAAAAAAAGGAAATAAAAAAGATAGACCAAATTTGAAATTTTCACTATAAAAAAATAAAATAAAATAAAAAGTGATGAAAAAGCAATCATCGCCAAGGCCCTCTTGAGTGCAAAAAATTAGTAAGTGCTGGTTTGGTTATTATTCTAGGTTAAAAAATTTATAAAATCACAAAAATCACAAAAGGACAAAAAAAAAAAAAAAATTTGTTATTCCAAAGTCAAAAAATACAAATTAAAAAACCAAACAACCAAAAAAATTAACTAAAAAAATCATTACCAAACAATCCCTCAGTGATCCTTCAAAATTTTTTTTTTCTTTCTTTGTGTTAAATATATATATATATATATATTACAAACAAACCATCCAAAGCAAGAGGGTACAAAACAAAAGAAAAGGGTATGAGTGGTGATTCATCCCACTAATTTTTGGATCACTAATAGCTCTAATGAGCTAAAAAAAAAAAAAAAACAAACTCAAGCTAAAACATCACATCACTTTGGTGGGGGCCACTGTGCCACCTCATTAGTGATGCTCTAGAGCTCTCAATTTAGTGCTCTAAAACATTATTCAAAGGGTATAGTTCCAGGCAGTACAAGACAGGACAGGCAATTTGCGTATTGCAATAATTCACTAGACTTTCATTATAGCAATTTGGCATCATGTCTGTGTAGTTACTACATCATGTATAAATAGTACATCTTTATACTTTATTTATTGAAATAATTACTAACTTTTAAATTTGTTAAGAAGTTGACAAAAAATTAATAATATATTTATTATAATCGAGCAATTATTTTAGTGAATGTCACACACTGCACTATAATTTTTACTTAGAATTGATTGATCGGTAGAATGTATCCCTCAATCTTATTTACATGCAACATCGAATCACTTGTCTCAAATAATGTCGGTTCTCATTCATAATCACATACTTTGAATTTTTAATTAATTTTAATTTTAATTTTAAAATTGTAGATTATGGGTCATAAGTGATATTAATGGGTGTTTTGGGAACAAAGTAAAAAGCTAGTTTTTAGTTTTTTACCTATTTTGAGTCATATCACCTTTTACATTTTTTACTCACAAAAAGATAAAATAAGTTTAAAAAGTTAAAAAATTAAAATTTTTACCAACTTTTTAAAACACCACTAAAACATAGGAGACTTGATTTTAAAAAAATTTCTCTTTAAAATTTTGAGAGTCGCTAATCTCCCCAGTCCATAACAGTGGACCGGATTGTGCAGCTTATCCTCGAAATTCCATCATGGATTTTGCTTTTATGATTTGAATAATTTATTTTATAAAATTTTGTATATAAATTATACATAAAAAAAATTAAACTACTTTGATAATTATGAACACACTATTCACGCTAGAAAACTTGTCCGGTTATCCTTTCAAAACTCAACATAAATGTGGTGAGTACTTATTTCAACCAATAAAACTCAACACAAGTTGGACATCACATGAATTTGCTCGGGGGTTATTATACAATTTTCTTCTTAAAAAGAGAGATAGGCCTTGTTTGGCAAGAGAATTTTTGGGCTTATTTTGCTAAAATTCACCAAAAAAAATAGATTAAAATAATTAATAAAATAAAATATCACATCAAACTTATAATCATTTTGTTTTTTTTTTTTCAAAAACATTAAATCCAATTATAAAAAAAAATCTAACCATATTTCTAAATACAAAAAATTTAACCTATTAAAATCGTCAAAATATAAAATAACTTACTAAAATAACTAATTTCCCAAACAATGCCATAATAAAATTCTAATTGAGGTACCATCTTTATTTGACCTTGGAGTAAAATATAATTTTTTCTTACACTTTCAATTTTATGTAGATTTGAATAGAGAAATGGAAAAACATATGTTTGGTGGAGTTCTAGAACTAACGTTCCAGAGTTTGATTTGAACATAGTCTTTGTTTATGATTTTCAAAACGCGGTTCCACACTCACTTTTAAAAACGCGGTCGAAAGCGGAAAAATTTTAGCTAACTGGTTGTCCCACTGAACATCTCACCGGTCGTCCGGTCAGTTGACCGAAACAGTGCATTTTTTTTTTTTGGCAATTAACACATTAATTTTTATATATTCAACAAAAAATATTTTCCGAATTTTTTAAAATTTTTTATGAGTTTCAATAGAATTTTGAGTTGTGTGTTTGGTTATGAGTTGTAAGTTTTTGTATCAAATATCATATATCACATCAAAAATTTTCCACTCAATTCAAAACTCTTTTCAAAACTCATTCACTAAACAAAATTTTCACATTTAAATCATAATTCCAAAACTCACAAACTCAAAATATAACTCTATTCTCAAATCATATTTAGAAAATTTTACCAAACGCAACCCCCTTTTTTTTTTTTTTTTCTTCTCTAAATCTCTATTCAATTCATGATCTAAACACCACTTTAGTAATTGACATATATATATATATATGTATATATACTGACATTGATGAGTACTGAAGGTTGAAGTGAAAGAAATAAGAGAGAGAGAAGAAACAAAGAGAAATGAGCAGTTTGTGAAAGAAGAGGATGAGATGAGTAAGAGAAAGATCAAAGCAAAGCAAATCTACAGGTGCAACAGGCAAGGTGGGTGCTTCTTGTCATGGAGGAGTTTGTGGATCAAAAAAAGTCAAAAAGATAAACACAAACCAAGAAACAAACAACAGCAACAACAATGTCTACTTCATTCACCATTTTAATGGTTGCTATAGCTAAGACTGGCTCTCCATATCTTCTTAGATATATCCACTTCTATGTATATTTTGATAATGAAGAAGTCTTTGACCCTAACTTTTGTGAAAACAAAATAAGACTTTGAATATGTGCGATCACATCACTACAAGAAAAGTCACTTTTGACTACCAAAATATTGGTCGCTGAAACGATTTAGCGACTAAAATATTTTGTCGCCAAACTCGTCGCCTATACCCTGTCGGCGATAGTCTTGGCGACTAAACTTTGTTTGGTCGCCGAAAGTGACTATATTTCGCTACTAAATTTGTTTAGTCTGCAAATGTTATGTTTCCGCCACTAAAACCTTTAGTCGCTGAATGTGACTTTTGGCTACTAAAGTTCGTGTGGTCAGGGAAAGTGTCACTTTTTTGCTACTAAAGAATTGATCACCAAAAGTACACATTTGGCTACCAAACATTATTTAGTCGGCAAAACGTGATTTCAGCGACTAAAGTGTTAGTCACTAAAAGTGCTACCATAAAATGAGAATGATTATTATAGACCAAACATTTTGGTCATCAATAGAATACATATTTTTAGCGACTAAGTAATTTTTGTCGTTGTGACTTTTGCCCACTAAAAGTTTCGTAGCCAAAAGCCTCTTAACATTCACTTCTTCACTTTTTGCCACCAAACGTTTTAGTCACCAAATGATACCATTTTTTCTCCGTGACTAAAAAATTTAGTGGCCAATAGTTTCTTTCTCTTATTCTCAATTGTTTTAGCTACTAATTATTTGATCGCAAAAAAATTTTTGGGTTATGTTTTTACTACTAAATTATTAGTCACCAAAACATTTGATTACGTATTTGGCTACCAAAATATTTGGTGGCCAAATACTTTAACGTGTTTTTTTTTTTTTTTTTTTATTTTTTTTATTTTTATTTTCTAAACAACCTGTATCTATTATTAATACAACATGTACCCTGTATAAACAATATAATCCATCAACGCTAAATATGTTATCAAGCATTCAACAACGTGCACACATTTCAGTTCCAACCATCCAAAAAATTAATATTGAACGTCCAATTATATATATATTACAAATTCCATAAGAACCAAGTCTAATCCAACGTCAATAGTTTAATTCCATACATAATACAGGAATAACCAAATTACTTGTACACCTAGAACTTCTGTACCACAGCAAAAATTATATTCTGTACTACTCCAAAACTATTTTGTACAACGTGCTATGTTAATTTCTACCATGCCAACTTAGCTGATATTTACCACACCAACAAAGTAATTTGTACAAACCACTATATATACGGATAGAGATATAAAAACAATGCCCTCCCGTACTTGTCAAAAGAAACATATCCACATTTGTACGTCCAAAAACATCTGCAAAAAAACAAAAAAATCATTAGTTTGGTGCGTATAGAGGCACTTCTGAACGACATATATATATATTGTAATAATTTCAAACATTAAAAGACAAGGAGAGTAATAGCTATTAACTAATGAAAGACATTCAAACATGGACCCATCATGAGTTCTTGTTTTAGCTTTTTAATCTCTAATCTATCTAAGTAAATTTTAGTATTTTTATAGTGGAAGTAAACTGTGTAGTTATTACCAAATTACAGAAATTATGGGTGTAGTTACCATTTAATCCAAATAACATTTTTTATTTCAAAATGTAAGAGGACCCATCATTAGAGTTTGTTTGGTATCCATAAAACTCAATACTGGCCCTACAATAAAGAAACCTCAATTAAGCAATTTGTAAAGGCAAGGAGATTGTGTTGGTTAGCATAAAGATGGTGTTTTCACTATGCTTAGGATAAAGTGACCTCCATGAAGCTTCCCGTTACGTTAAACCAGTGCTTTCGTGACCTCCATGGATGGAAATTGGTGTGTACTTTTTCTTCATAAAAGATTCTAATTTATTCGATATAATCATAGAAAGTTTGGAAACGCTTTCCTTAAAGAAGAAACTAAGTCAACAATGTAATGAAATCATAATACTGATCATTTATATTTAACTATCTTGTGGGTTTATAGATGTAGATATACTTCTATTGGTGAATGAGTAATGCCTTGGGTTCTTTACAGGCTTACGGGGACAAGAGCTGAAAAAGATTATGCTTAATTATTCTTCCATAAGACTTTCTAATTTTGATAGGTATCTTCAATACTTAGCTTCTTTAGTCCTAAGTTCCCTGATCTGTTGCTGAGGAATTATCCTCCCATCAGCCAAATCTTGAGGCCATGTTATATGAACTGTCTAGTATTCAACTGTTGTTGTACATTCTTTCTTTCAACAAATTTTAGCATCCATGAACTATGATGCCCTTCACATTTTGTAGTGGTGATAGTTAAACTGATCAAATACACAATTGCGCCTAAACCTTAGCTGAACTTTACAAATCCATTATTTGAATTTTCAACAGATTATGTCAACAGGATATATCCTTCGTCACATTTAGTTCTTGTAAAATGGTGCCCCCCGAACCCCTTTTCTCGGCTAAGTTCATGACATTTTCAACTCTAACTTCCAACGTACTTGTCCTACTTATGTACTGTCTGTCCCTGCATGTCGCATTTGTCACTGGGAAGCTTCCCGTTACGTAAAAACAGTGGCTTGGGGGCTGTTTTCCATTTTCGCCCCCCAAACCCCTTTTTTCGACTAAGTTTATAACAACTCTAACTCCCAACATAGGTGTCCTGTTTATGTACCTTCTGTCCTTACATGTCACATTTATCACTGGGAAGCTTCTCGTTATGAAAAAACAGTGTCTCGGGGCTGTTTTGCATTTTCGCCCCCCGAATCCCTTTTTTCGACTAAGTTTATGAAATTTTCAACTCTAACTCCCAACGTACTTGTCCTACTTACGTACCGTCTGTCCCTGCATGTCGCATTTGTCATTGGAAAGCTTTCCGTTACATAAAAACAGTGGTTCGGGGGCAATTTTGCATTTTCGCCCCCCGAACCCCTTTTTTCGACTAAGTTTATGACATTTTCAACTCTAACTCCCAACGTGGGTGTCCTATTTACGTACCGTCTGTCCCTATATGTCACATTTATCATCGGGAAACTTCTCGTTACGAAAAAACAGTGGCTCGGGGGTTGTTTTCCATTTTCGCCCCCCGAACCCCTTTTTTCGACTAAGTTTATGACATTTTCAACTCTAACTCCCAACGTAGGTGTCCTATTTACATACGTTCTGTCCCTACATGTCACATTTATCACCGGGAAGCTTCCCATTACGAAAAAACAGTGGCTCGGGGGCTGTTTTCCATTTTTTCCCCCTGAACTCCTTTTTTCGACTAAGTTTATGACATTTTCAACTCTAACTCCCAACGTAGGTGTGATAACCCTGTTCCATATTATGCTAATTGGTCCTTATTATGAATATGATTATGTGTTTGATATGATTTTGTGTGCCATTTATGTGAAAATATGTGGTTTTGAATTTCTATCTGTTCAACGTAGGAATATCTGTTTGATTATCTGCTTTGGAATTTAAATTGAAGGCCCTATCGACCGCAGAACCCGAAATTGACTACGCCATTGTGATGAACGTAATTTTTAGAGCCTACGGTGAAATTTAATTGAAAATTGATTCAAATCAAATTAATCAGATTGAATTTGATGAATTAGTGCTCAATTATTTTATATTAAAATAATGTGACCAAGGGAGCTCTTATTAAGGGCATTATACACTTTATTCTTCTTTTTGTATTCACTTGGCTGAAATCAACTCTCTAGAGGGAGAGAGACCCGAAATTAGAGAGAGAGAGGGGAGACAATCTAAGGTTTGATCAAGAGGCTTGGAATCTTGAAGTTAAACTCAAGAATTAACCATAGATTGGGAAGATTGAGCTTCTAGGTAAGTGATTGATTATGAATTCATGAGTTTAATATTGTAATTTTGTGAATTTAAAGTTGCATGGTGATCAAGAACCAGAATTGTGTTGTATTTGATGAGTTTGAAGTCATGGAATGCATGCATGTGTATAATTGCCATGAATTTGTATGGTTGAGTATGAAAAATATGATCCATGTAGAATTTTGGTTAGAACTCATGCTTGTGATCACCATTTGCACCATTTAAGTTGAAAATGGGAGTTATATTCCACATGCATGTACAATTTATGAGAAAATGAGTTTGAAATACATGGAATTGTTATCATGAAAGCAAGTTTGGTGTAATTTGGAACATGCATGTAAGTAATTTATGAAATTGAGCTTCATAATGTGTTGAATTTGGTGTTGGGTCATGTTGGTACATGTTTATGTGAAGTTTGAGCCATAATATACAAGATATGTTGATTTGAATGTTGAATTTGAGCTCAAGAACAGTTCTGGAAAATCCAAAAATTTTGATGTCCACTCGAGCGGGGAAACCGCCGCTCGAGCGTAAAATACGAGCTCCCAGCATATTTTGCAGACATGATGTCCGCTCGAGCGGGAAGTTCACGCTTGAGCAGGGAGCTATGTAGACTGAACTTCACCTCGAGCGCCCGACTTCACGCTCGAGCGTAAATTTGATGTAACTAGTACTTTTGCAGACCTCATGGGTCCGCTCGAGCGGGGGAGTCCACGCTCGAGCGGGGACCCCTGTTTCTGAAATTTTGAAAATGCGTTCTGTGTTTCGTTTTTCGTTCTCTTTCACTTCTAAGTACTCTTAGGCATGCATTGAGCATTATGAATGAATTAAAGGAATAAGAAAGAAGCCTAAAGAGGAATGTGTGAATTATAGACGGATTGAATTGTTTGTGACCCATTTTGTTCATGTAATGTGTAGGGTCAAACTCCAGGGCAAATCAACCAGCCGATCACTGTGAGTAATATCTTAACAGAGATATTTGAAATATGCCATTTGTCCAATTGCTCATCTTTCTATAAGTCTGTTGGATTGAATTATGGACAAATGTTTGATATGAATGAATGGGCCAAAGGCCAATTTGACATGAATGAATGAATGGGCCAAAGGCCAATTTGACATGAATGAATGAATGAATGGGCCAAAGGCCAGTTTGACATGAATGAATGAATGAGCCAAAGGCCAATTTGATATGAATAAATGAATGGGCCAAAGGCTAGTTTGACATGAATGAATGAATGGGCCAAAGGCCAGTTTGATACGAATGAATGAATGGGCCAAAGGCCAGTTTGACATGAATGAATGAATGGGCCAAAGGCCAGTCTGATACGAAAGTCTGAATGGGCCAAATGCCAGTTTGACATGATTGAAAGTATGAGTGGGCCAAAGGCCAGTTTGACCTGAATAGGTTGGGCCCAAGGCCGTTCGGTGTGTTTGGAAACGCAACCACTTAATCTATATATACATACTAGATAGCAATATGAATTGGGCCCAAGGCCGTCTGATGCACGTTGTTCCAATGTATCTACTTTATTTGATATTATTCACTGGGCTTTTGCTCAAGCTCATTCATGTGTTTGTAGGTGAGCCAAGAAAGGTCCAAACCCAGCCTCAGTGAAGTTTGGGAGGAACAACCAAGTTTTGAAGAGTCAGCCCTTATGTCTCACGCACGAGACTCATCTTTGCCTTTTTGTTATCCTGTTTTATTTTGTCATGTTGGCGGGGACTTTGGATACGTCTGTATATGGTTTTAATTGGCTGACCTAGGCTTGAATGATCTTGTCTGTACAGAACCTTATATTACCGTATTTTCTGATGTGAGTTATTAATGTGTTTATGTATGGTTGGTTATGATGTGCCATATAAGCACAGCTCTATGGACAAAAGTTTAATTTTTTGCTTCGGTTTGGCCCCTTTACTCTGATGAGTTATGTCTGGTTTGGTCTGAGGCCGTAGGTAATCTTAGGATTATTGGCTGGTTATGTCCTTAACCCATGGGGGTGGGTTCGGGTCATGACAGTAGGTGTCCTATTTACGTACCGTCTGTCCCTACATGTCACATTTATCACCAGGAAGCTTCCCGTTACGAAAAAAACAGTGGCTTGAGGGCTGTTTTTCATTTTCGCCCCCCGAACCCCTTTTTTTCGACTAAATTTATGACATTTTCAACTCGAACGCCCAACTTATGTGTCTTATTTACGTACCGTCTGTCCCTACATGTCACATTTGTCACCGGGAAGCTTACCATTACGTTAAAACAGTGGTTCGAGTTACTATTCAAAATACCATTGTTGAAAACAACATGCTGCTTTAAACGAAGATTGAAATTCACTATGTTTTTTTAACATGTTGCTACTATAGTTAATCTTAATCAAGTAAATATGTTAAATACAAGTTCATTGTTAAGAAAACTCAATACCAAACTCTAGTAACTGCACAAGAAATCAATTGCACAAATAACATTTGGTAGTTTAGGAGATTTGAGTTTTTATTAATTTATAAAAACTCATAAATAAGCTTTAAACTTCTAGGTAGTAGACAGTTTAATGAAACTTTAAACTTGGTTAGTAGAGTGTTCAATGAATTGTCAACAAATACTTAAATGTCTCCTAATTGTCACTTAGCAGTGCTCTTCCTTTACAACTTCTCATTTGAAGTATTATTTTTGCTAGGTAAGAGTTCAGTGAATGAGGGTCTTGGGTGGTAACGATACAATGTAAATTAGAGTTGAAAATGCAAAGGTTTTTGTTGATGGTTGGTGGGTATAAACAAAGGTTTCAGTGAATGACGGTCTTGGTTTATAATCTAGAAATGAGTATAAAAAATCAGCTCAGAAACTTATAAACAAAAGTTAAAGCGAACATATTTAAACAACTTCCATTGAATTTGTGAGGCAGATTAACTCCCAAATTGATGACATTTTCAACTCTTAAAGCGAACATATTTAAACAAAGTAAGTGTGACATTAGTGAAATTGTTCTTACCAAAAAGCAAACGTCGGATGCCCAACTTAGATTCCCAAGAGTTGTGACAGTTTGGCGACTACGTTATTAAGATGCTTGACCTTTGTATTGGTCTCCTCCCTTGCCTTTTGTCCCTCCTCCCGCTCTTTCAACATCTCATTGGCTAATTGAATGCGCTCCTCTCGCTCTTTCAACATCTCATTGTAACATCTCTCGCGCTCCTCTCGTTCTTTCATTAACTCGTCATGATCTTTTTGTCGCTCCTCACGAAGTGCCTCCACCTTAGCTCGCATTGCCTCCTTGTCCTTATCGTGTGCTCGTGATGCAGCTATGGTAGAGGGTTGTGGGCCACTCCTAAATCCAAGCAAGTACCTTTTCTTCTGTCCAAGCACTTGCCTTGAAAGCTCCTCCTGTGTCAATGGCGTCCCCGACTCCATGGCAGCCGCTTGTACATTGACCATCTCTTGCTATCATTACAAATAAATAAGACAAAAAAAGCTAACTAACATATATGTATTATTGGGTACTAAGTACAGTCATATTGAATACATATATTTCCTTGTCACATACTTACATGCAGCTCACGGCATTTCGGATAGATCCAGTCATTCATTTTCTTCGAAGTGTGGTTGTCCTCATAGAACTTAGGAAAATCCAACTCTTGTCCAGTTTTTGCTACCTGTTAACACATCAACGTATAAATCAATGACACTTTAAACAGATTTGTTGCAGACATATTTGTATGATAACAGAGTTTTTGCAGACAGATTTGTATAGACAAATTTTCATTAACATATTTTTATACAAACTTCTGGATAGATTTGGAGACAGATTTTGTGATAGATTTGCAGCCAGATTTGGAAATAGAGGCAGTAGTATTCTAGTTTACACAAATTTCACAAGTGGCAATGGACGTAGATCCCCTTAAGGTAACTGCAATGACATGCCCTGCTTTTCCAGTTTGCCCTCTGGCAATAACTGAAGCTGAGCGTGGAATACCTAACATCCTAAAGTGGGTTCATGCTGTATTTGAGAAGGTATATTAATGAAGCTACAAGTATTAAGAAATCCATCAAAGTAGCCGGAAAAGGTTTTTTTCAGACAGTTTTTTTTCAAACCTCAAATCTCATTCTGATGTGGATAGGACTTTTAATTCATCATATTTAGGAAGGCTCTCAAAGCACTGGCATGGATGTAACTTTGTTTATACAAGGACTGTGATCATTTTTCTGCTCCTAATTGTGTGTGTCTTTGAGGATCGAAGTTCACGCAAATTGTTTGGCATGTGATTCCCCAATAATCTATTTTTTTGGAGAAAAATATTCACTTCTGGTTCTGCCCACAAAGACACACATATATATAGTTCTTACTATTGCATATATCATGGGGGTGGTCCACCCACCATTACAAAATTCACTGACTTGAAATTTTGTCGATATTTTACAGTTAAAAAAATAATTGATTGGAAACATGCAAAAAGCAACAAATTTGTAAACTACCAACTATAATGACATGCAAACACAGTTGTCTTACATACATACATAAACAAAATTCCAAGAGTTCCACACACATACACACACACACACACACACAGAGTAATGTGATTATTTTATTTTGGTATCCTTAACAGATTTTTTTCAGACAGTTTTTTTCCAGACATTAGATGTTCAAAACAGAGTTTGCAGATAGAGTTTGTAGACAGATTTGTAGATAGAGTTTGGATACTTTTTTTTTGAAGACAGATTTGTATAGTTATTATGTATACTTATTTTTTCAATCAGACAGATTTGTAGACAGAGTTTTTGCAGACAGCAACAACCTGTGGTGTTGAAAACATACTTATTTTGGCCTTTTTTTATTTTTTGGTATATGAGCTCTATTATGTGTTTCATTTACAATTTCAATACATGTGGTTACCTGGAGAGTAGAAAAAAATGCGAGAAATGGAAACATAGCTCTTCTTCTTTTGCTTTATAGTTTAATAACAGTACTAATAGAGCCATAATTGCCCCAAAAAATCACAACATAACATTTTCATATCCAAACAACATATAATGGATTCAAGTTTAAATAAAATCAATCTCACCATAGCAGCCATTGCGATAGGAAATGAGCGAGACCCATTGGTATAATTGTACGGCAATTGACTCCTATTACTCTTGCTAGCTTTTGACCGTTTCTAAAAATAAGACAAGTAGATAAATAATTTTTTGGTAAATATTAAGGCATATCACATTTTCGAATAGATGTATGTACTCTATCTAGTCTATTACTTTACCTGGTGAGATGCATCTTGCCATGCCACATCGATCAAATGCTTTCAATAATCTAAACTCACCCCTAGGGGCGGATGAGCATAGATCTCATCACGTGGAAGTCCCTTTAACAATTCGAATTCTTGCTTCAAGGTGTACCTCCAATCTTTGTACAACCCATAGGCCTTCTTATTCACAATCTCTTGTGCTTGTAAGTCATTGTGGAAATCGTCTCCAATTTGAAACTTGTCCTACAAGCATAACAAATGGAAATTGTAATAATTAAATAAAAGTCCTTCTTATAAGCATACATAATACAATTACATCTTGTGGACAAGTAATATCAGTTACAAGAACAGCTTGGATGACGGCAGATTTTGTAATCTCATCAAGATCCAGCCATGACTTGACATCTTTCACAGGGCACAAGGTCCTAATTTGAATTCCTAACTCGTTAGTTGCTGGAGTGGCATACTTGCTAGTCATTGCATTCAACGTACGATCGATATGAACATAACATTTTTCCTCTTTCTTGGCTCCAATTATTTTTTGTATGCCTTTGCCAAGTGTCGGTCCGTGTACACGTGGGGGCTTCGAAGTCCCTGTTAACAAAATAACAATACGAAAATTGGCTACAATGGCAAGTGATAATTGACAAATTTGATACATTTTAATCTTACCTACGCTACTCGGCTGCGTTTCGGATGGGGCTTGTGTCTCATCAGAATCAACCATTGGTTGGCTAGTCGCATGATGAGATGGTCCCACATTTGATAGAACGGGGATAACACGAGATGGAGCAACGGTTGATCCTAAAGGAATAGCAGCCGGCGAGTCTGTTATTGTGCTCGTGAGTGTCTTTTTCCGAAACCGACCAGTCTTTAAGCCAAGAACCATTTTCCAATCTGCAATAACACAAGTAACACTATAAAGCATGATATGCCTGCTGTAAAATACATTATAATGCATGAACTACATGAAATAAATTAGACAAAAATAAATTAGAAAGCATGAACTAACTCAACTAATACATGCTTAATTACATTATAAAGCATGATATACATGAACTAAATTACACAAAAACAATAAAAATAAATAAAAATGCGTCACAGAAAAAAAGTACACCCAAATAATGCTTGATTATTGCACTTTAAAGCTAGAAGAATAAGGAATGGATCACATCAGGGCATCTAATTCTTATGTGAATATGGGACAGAAGGAATAATTTAACTGACCTTGAGCTGAGGGGTTGGCCTGTGATCTGGTTGCTGCTGTGCTCTGTTGTGGATATGTTGTTGGTCTGCTATGCCATACTGGCGGTTATGCTGCTAGGCAGCTCTGTCCATAGATATTTTGTACTGTTTGGTGTATGGATTGCAACTGCCTGCTAGCCTTGGTAGTTGTTTAAGCTGATCTGTTTGCTGCTGTTGATGAGTATTTTCTGCTGCTATTGTTGAATTTTGATGTTTTGTTGCCTGCTGCTATTTGTGGAATGGTGTGTCACAGAAGAGCTTTGATCTGCCTGATGCTGAATCTGTTTTAGTGGGCTGCAGAGGGCAATCTGAAATGTTGTATCTGTTGTTGGTCTGCTATGCTATTCAGGCTGTTTTGCTCAAATGAATGCTAGTCTAGTTTGAATTGCTGAATTGCTGGGCTGCAGAGGGCAAACTGAAATGCTATAGCTGTTGTTGGTCTGCTATGCCATGCTAGGCTGCTTTGTCCAAATATAGTTTTGTGGCTGCTGCTACAAAGAATTTGAGTTAAAGCTTTAATTTCCAATAAAATGTATCAACTACAAAAGCATTTTGACTTAATTGATCATTTAGCTGTAAGCTTTTAATTTTTCAGATGAAATTACTTGAGTGCGCTAAATATTGATTTTCTTATGATAAAAAAAATGATCTTATTGTTCTTAAAAAAACTACATTGAAACAAACCTGAACGTAATTGAAAATGTTTCAAAGTGCCATTTGGAAACTCAGCAGCATCTCTTTTAGTTGAAAAGGTTTCTATTAAACTTCATATCCTAGCAACTCAGCAGCATCTCTTTTTCACTGGTCCTTACTCAACTGCCATTTGGAAATAAATGCTAAAGAAGTTGGTTTTGTTTCTATGGCTTGGTAAGCTAGTCAGTCGGCCTCGTTGTTGATAGGTTTTTGAAGTGATAGCTTGTTTCTTTCAGATGTATTTGTGGTTTATATTAGAGGGGTTTCATCTCATCTTGATTACGTATCCTGCTATATATCTCCGTAATTTTTTTTTATTATCTACCAAAAAAATATAGTCAAAGTATGTAAAGTGCACAATTCACAAAACCAACCTTATAGGCAGTGATCCCAAAACCACACCACTACAATTCAAAGCAGCAATTGCACTCTCAGCCTGCAAGAAAATAGAACCTAGCATAAGAACTCCATATTTTACAGAGTATTATAGCACCAATCAATCTACAAAGAAGGCCGAAAATGATGACAAAAATATCAATGACATATTACACGTAAAATCTAAAAACCAAATTCTTCATATGAAAATAATAAAACAGCAGCCAATAACATCTCCACTAATTTAGTCATTCTCTAATTATGTAATACCAATTCATTTTAATGACACTCTGCAAGGCCCATAAACTAAGGACCAGTCCAATTCAACAACCGGATCCATACTGAAATCCCCTAGAAAAGGAACACCATGAAATGCCAAGGAGATCTATCACTAGTGGTCATGTTCCAAGAACTTAGATATTCCAACTCTAATCAAGAAAAAGAGAAAGAGAAGCCACGCGGTGAAAATTATAATGTCATTACGGAAGTGGATAAATTCAGCAAGACTGTCAATTATAAGGTAACTGGAAAATGAACAGAACATAAGAAACAAAGAAATTTATAATGAACAAATAAAAACAGAAAAGGTACTCAACAAATGACCAAAAAGGAAATTAATTCTTAAGCCCACTAAGAAGCCTACATCAAAGCCATATGTAAAATGGAAAAATTAGAACTTTGTACAATCATATAGGATCCTTCAGTTTAATACTTGTATTATACCAATGTAATTGTGAGGTCAAGAGACAAATCCCAGCTTAAACACCAAAACACAAAACACAAAATACTGACTGGCTTATGATGCTGATTGAGCATTTGTTTGTATCAAGAGGCATTTTCTTAATACTACTTAAAAGTCTGCATTGCAATTACAAGGTTAAGCTGGCTAGTCATAACTTAATCACCTCAAACAAAAGCCTGTGAAATTCACAAATCAAGGCTAATAATAATACCACATATTAAAATCTTTGCATCACGAAACTACATTCCCTATATCCTTCTCTTGCATGTGTTCTAACTGTGAGACTGTGGAACCCATTCAGCTTAACACAGCATAGGATTGTGTTGCAAGGGGGACCCAAAAGAAAGAAGAATAAGGAGAAGAGAATCAAATTCACAACATAGGATTGTGGTGCAGAGGGCCATCTTGTTTATGCTATGAAATTGCATTGCTAGTTATAGGTCTGATTATCGGCCTACAATTATGTTTATTTAGTTGTATATGCCTTGAACTATGAATAAATGATTTAAATCCAGGACAAAAAATATATATCAGACATAATTCAATTGCCACCCAGTTTCCGTCTAGTGTTGTTTATCAAAACATAAATCCTAGCTTATTAGTAAGGTTTTGCAAACCAAACGAACCATTTGAAAAATGATTTTACAAGAGATTAAATAAGTGAAAATTAAAAGACATCCAGTTTCTGCATCTTCAATCATCATATTAAAGGTGGGGGAGTTAAAAGGTCTCCCATATAAATAGCAAGATAAATGCACTGTGTGAACATCACACATTATTGGACAAAAATTAAGGTCAAACATTAAAAGACAAGAAGTAGATCATCATGCTTTATGACAAAGTTGCTATCACATACTAGTAAATAAAAAAATGGCAGTCACCACAAAGCAGTAAAACATAAGATCGTAATGAGATGAATCAATCATTGTGAACACAAAGGTCCATTGCACTTAACAATTCTCAGCGCATGGCAGTCCAATAAGGTAGATACATATGCCAGTCAAGAGAGGCACTCCAATCAATGAATAAATAATCAAAACAAAAAGTTCAAGGAGATGCCTATTTAAGACAAAATCTAACTTGGTTGGTTCTGTTAAAAGCAAAGAAGTCCAATGAGTACACTACACAACAGGTGATGTGGTTTTTAAGTGGGAGGCAACGCAAGACTAGATAGCATCGAGCCCATTGTATATAGCCACAAGTTCCTCAACTAAAGTGGTTTCCTTTTTGGGATGTTTAATGGAATATGTTAGACTTCTATAAAATATTACTAAAGTGGTTTCCAGATTTTCAGATACAGACCAAAGTGGTTTCTATGTGTGATTACAGACCAAAGTGATTTCTAGATTTTCAGATACAGACCAAAGTGATTTCCAGATTTGGACAAAAACCAAATTATTTTCATGTGTGATTACAATCGTTAATGACATATGCAGTGTTCTTATTATAACTATAGAATTTTCATAATAATAGAAGTTTGACGAGCACCAATTGTTCCAAAATAAAAAAATAAAAAACTCATTCATGAGAGTGTTTTATATCACGACATATTGACATTTACAAAGATAGATCTCCCTTCATTATAATGAGTTTCCTTTGCATTTGTGCACCAATTGAACATTCACATTGCTCTAATTATGACATGAACTAAAGCATGATATACATCAAGATTCTACATCAACATCTGTATCGAAATCACTTTGTAGGTCATATTCTTCGTCTGTGTCGTCACCCTCCCTCATTAATCCATCTTCAGCATCACAGATGAAGGCATCATCTGTAACACCCTTGGCTTCTACACCTCTAATAGATTGTAAAACTTCCATTGGAATAATTTCATATTCAATATCATGTCGACGCAAAACCACATCATCATCAATAGCCATAGCAAGTACGACCTCAGTGGTTTCTTCTTGTTGGAACACATCATCAGGTTGTACGTCATCCATCTCTGGCACATCCCAAATTCCTCGATGTTGGAACTTTTCTACAACTCTCCAATTGGTACCTAATTTGGTGTCATTAACATAGAATACTTGTTCAACTTGACTTGGTAATACAAATGAGTCATCTTTGTACCATCGACTTGTTACATTAACTGTTGTCAAATGTGGTTCTACACGCATAGTTCTACTACTACCGGTGTTAAACCATTCACATTGGAACAATACAATCCGATGTCTGAACAAATAGTTCAGTTCCCACACTCTGCACAAGTGTCCATAGAAGTGTATCAATTGGCCTTCATGCTCCCCTTCCACGACTAATCCACTATTCTGACTTTTCCGACGGTTGTCACGGTCGATAGTATGAAAACGAACACCAATACAAATACATCCTGAATATGTGTTCACTAAGCCACTAGGACCATTGGCTAATGACCACATATCATCAGTTACTTCGGGGGAAACTTGGCTCCGCAATTCATTCATCTACATGAAGAACATGTGTCACGTTACAAGCATGCACAATATTAACGTAATGTACGATTTATGGTAGGATATGAGAATACTAGCTTACATGATCTTTGAACCATTTAGGGAATTCTTTCCGATGTCTGTTTTCGATGTCGAACACACCGGCTCTTTGGTGTAACAAGTTCTTGTGCTCCCTAGTTACAAGAAATGCGATTCAAAAATATTTACTAAGATAAAGACTAATCAATTTATAACAAGCACATTCTAAATATGTTTGAAGGATTCATACTCTACGTGTTTATCCACTTCTGTGCTATTGTGTAGGACAAACCAATGAGCCATCTCGCGTTCAGCTATGGACACATCGGACGCCTTTGTCATTAGACCAAAGGGACGGACAGTTTGAGTGAAAACTGCCAACCCTGAGCCACGGTCACCCATGTCATAATTTCTTTCTGGGCGGTTAAACAATGTTTCAACTCCATCCAAATACATTGAACAAAATGTTGTACATTCTTTGGAAATGTAAGCCTCGGTAATAGAACCTTCAGGATGAGCTTTGTTGGCCACAAACACTTTTAGACGACCAAGCAACCTAACGAGCAAGCCGATGACAATGTTATACTGCAATCTTTATATCAGCAGTAAAGCGTTAATTATAATAAAGCTTAGTTAATACGAGGGCTGAGTTAATACCTCTCAATTGGGTACATCTAGCGATATTGCACTGGGCCTCCAAGCATAGCCTCTTGAGGCAAGTGAATTGCCAAGTGGACCATGACATCAAAAAAAGCCGGCGGGAAAATCATCTCAAGCTTACAAAGTATGAGTACGATTTGTTCATCCAATTTCTGCAAATTTGAACGCCTCAATGTCTTTGAACACAATTGTTTGAAGAAATTTCCTAACTCAAACATTGTCATTCCAATTTCCTTATTAAGGTAGCCACGCATCCCAATTGGAAGAAGTCGTTTTATAAGGACATGACTGTCATGACTTTTGAGGCCAGATAATTTTCCAGCTTGAGTGGTCACGCAATTGGAGATATTTGCTGCATAGCCATCAGGGTACTTCATTGATTTCAAGAAATCACAAAAGCCTTCTCTTTCTTTCACAAACAATGTGTACAATGCGGTAGGCTTCTCAAAGGACCCATTAGAACGCCTCTTCAAGTGTAACTCTTTACGTATTTTCATGTCCTCCAAATCTAAGCGTGCTTTGTCCGTGTCCTTGTTCTTTCCATCTACGCTCAAAAGTGTCCCAACGACATTGTCGCATATATTCTTTTCAATATGCATGACATCAAGGTTGTGTCGAAGCTTCAACATTTTCCAATATGGCAAGTCAAACATAATACTTTTCTTGCTCCAATTCAAATTTTGATGTTCATTCCTTTGCCGTTTTCGATTTTGTGGGTGCTTTCCATACGGCTTGTAAGTCCCAGAATCAATTTGCTCTAGTATTTGGTCCCTCGATAAGTCCAAAGGTTTGGACCTATGCTCCGTTTAACCATTGAAGAGCTTACTTGTTCACCAAGTGTGGTTCTCAGGCAAATGGCGACGAGCACCCATATACCCTATTTTACTTCGTAATCCCTAGGACGATGCATTATTGTTACAATTAGGGCAAGCCAAGTAACCCTTTGTACTCCACCCTGACATGTTACCGTACGCAGGGAAGTCATTTATGGTCCACATTACCGCCGCATGCATTCTAAAAATTTGCCCGTTTGATGCATCATATGTTTGCACACCATGCTCCCACAAATTCTTCAATTCTTCTATTAATGGTTGCAAGTAAACATCAATGTCTCTTCCAGGTGCCGAACGTCCGGGAATATGCAATGACATCATGCAATATGGCTCTTTCATACACTTCCACGATGGGAGATTGTAAGGCATTAAGATTACGGGCCACATGCTATATGATGTGCTCATATTTCCAAATGGATTGAAACAATCTGTTGCCAGCCCTAGCCTTACATTTCGAGAGTCATCAGAAAACGTCGGATGTTGCTTATCAAAGTCCTTCCATGCTTCACCATCGGCCGGATGCCTTAATATGTCATTATCCACACGCTTCTCATTGTGCCATCTCATATCTGCGACTGTTTTTTTGGATATATACAGTCTTTTCAACCTCGGTGTCAAAGGAAAGTACTGCAATACCTTGTGTGGAATTTTTTTACCACCATCATCGTTGAACTTGTATCTACACACGTCACATGTAGGGCATTTCTCCAAATTAGCTCTCTCCTTCCAAAATAGTGCACAATCATTCTTGCACGAATGAATTGTTTCATATCCCAAACCCAAGTCACGTAAGAACTTCTTAGCATCATAGAGTGTCCATGGAACTGTTTGATCACATTCTGGTAGGATGTCCTTGAATACCTGCATAACCATATCGAATGACTTGTTGCTCCATTTGTTGTACACCTTCACATGAAGCATCTTAATGACGAATGATAACACAGAAAACTTTGCACATGTCGGGTAAACTTTGCATTGTGCATCTTCGAATAACCTAGTGAACTTATGCAAATCCTCCCTCTCCAAACCAATAGGTTCCTCGTCGGTATGATCATCCATAAGACCATTCACGTAAATTTCTTCCAACATAATAGGCAATTCATCCATGGGCGGATCATCGATATCTGTCATACATTCGCCACTACCTCCACATTGGTCATTTGATACACTAGGACAAGACACGGGAACATGTTCCCCGTAGTGTACCCAAGTGATATACGAAGATGCCATTCATCTTCGGATCAAGTGCATCCACACAACTTGTCTGCTATATTTTGTGCCATTAATGCAATCGACACACAGACACCTAATTTCATTATCTACGCCTACATTTGCCGTAGCAAAATTAAGGAATGACTTCACCCCTTGTTGATACTCTTTACTTGTCAACCTATTATTTATCGTCATCCAACTCTTGTCCATTTTGTCACCTACAACTCACACAAAGATTAACCAAGGAACAAATGAGAACACGCATTTCAAGTTGAGAAAGATTATGTTGTTTTTCATTCACTATTTGGCTTGTCATATAAATCTTTTTTAGGATGGGACCAAATGACACGATTTGTACCATGCAATGCGTAATTATGGAAGTTAATTTCAGAAATGACCCGTAGATACCATAACTAGTAGAGCACTAGTACTAGTGAAACCATATGGTCAATAATAAAATGATATATCAAAAGAATCAAAACCATTTTCATGCTCTCAACAGTGTGTGTGCATGACATGATAAGCATTTTATAGTCACTGTCTCAACTATTTTGAGTTGCATAGTTAGAAGGCCAAGGAGAAGAGGTATTCAGGGATTCTTCATTCTTGCCAAGTCGAATAACTGGTCCGAGTCTTATTTGTAGTTTGCAAACAATATAATATTTTTATCTATAAATGTAAGTAATGGAAACTTTGGGAACTTAACTCATATTTGTGAACCTATTGAGATGCATCAATTTGCTCAAGATAACCAAGGGAAACACTTCATATATGACACTGACGTACCCTAGTTTTTGCAAACACAATTTAAAATATTAAGGATGGTATTTGTTAAAATTAACACACAAAACAATGCGCCAAATGCAAACTCCAAAAAAAGTACTAAAATAATGGTTGATTATTGCACTCTCAAGCCAGAAGAATAAGGAATGGATTACATCATTTGTCTATTTCTTATGTGAATACGGGACAGAAGGAATAAGTTAACCGACCTTGAACCTTCAATTAATCCAAAATAAAGTTAGGATAAATTACATTGAGCTCTCTAAAAATTTAAAGTACTACTCCATAGTTGCATGTTCTGTGCAACCATGCCTGATGCTATTGTTTTTCTTCTTCTGTTATGAAAAACAAAGAACTTACTTTGATGAAATATTTTAGGATATACTCAACTTATGGACAGTTGAGACCTATAACCATAAATACATTCAAGAACAGAGAGAGAGAGAGAGAGAGAGAGAGAGAGAGAGAGAGAGAGAGAGATCCATTGATGCATTGCATCATAATCTTTGTTGAAAGAGAAAACACGGGAAGGGAAGGGAGGGTGGCAGTGGGTTCACATGGATTCACATACTGACACTATTGCCCATTGTGTCAGCAGTAGTAAGACATTGAGTTAGTGAGTTTACAGCAATTTACAAATGTCTCTTTCAAAGAAAATGACCCATTTCCAAGGAGAACACACTCAACAACACCATCACCCACCCTATCCTATCATTTTGTTCTCTTCTCTCTTCCAATAATCCCATCTCTTTGGCTTCTTCCCCCTCTTCGTGTTTCTGCTTCCATTCTTATCTCTCTCTCTCTCTCTCTCTCTCTCTCTCTCTCTCTCTTTTCCATTCATTTAGACTCTGTTTAGATCATGAATTAGATAAATGAATTTGATTTTTGAGAAATTCTCTTTGCAATCTAAAAGATCAATGGCTATTTACTATGAAAATTTATCTAAATTTCTTCTTCAAACTTACAAATATTAAAAAGAAAACAGAATATTTTCACAACCATAATCAAGTTAAGAATATTTAGACAACCATAATCAAATTCTCTCTGCAATCTAAAAGATCAATGACACTTCATACATACTACTACTACAAGACATTGCCCTAGTTTTTGTAGTAAATTGCTTGATTCACCCCAAGCATTGCCCTAAGTTTTAATTTCAATCACATTTTAATAACAATGCCCTAATTTTTAGCATTTCCTATATGATTTCTGTGTGTTTTCACATATATATATATATATATATATCTATGTATGTGTGTGTGTGTGTGTGTAAACAAAGACAGAGAGAAAGAGAGGAAAATCGACAGGGAGATACAGAGAGAGGAAGAGACAGATGTGAAATGGAGGACATACCTGGAAGGGAGTTCAGAGGGTGATCTAGCAAGCCTTGCGATGATGGCGATGGAGACAAAGCTATAGAGAAAAGGGCAGAGGCGTGAGTGTACCAGTGTATAATCGAGTATATATGGAATCAAGGTTGTGTATATATGATTTGTGTGTGTGCATGTATGTGTGTGCATATAAACAGCGAGAGAGAGAAAGAGGGAAACCGAGAGGCCTCTTTGAGAAGGAAGCAGAATTCGAGAAGGAGATACAAAGAGATAGAGAGAGAGAGAGACGACATGGAGGACATACCTGGGAGGGAGTTCGGGGGATGATCCAGCAAGCCTTGCAGTGATGACGATGGAGACAGAGCAAAATCAGACGCGGGAGTGCGAGAGAGAAGGAAATGGACTACTTTTGCAATAAAAATAAAACAAACAAATATTTATTGCCGACCAAAATTAATTTTCATCGCTAATAAATTTAAGAAAAATCTAATATTCCCTCCAAAATTTTGTGGCATGTTTGACTACTGAATTATAGTCAGTATATAATTAATCATTAGCGACCAAAATTGAAATAGTCGCCAAAACCCAATCATTTCCACGACTAACACACAATTAGTAGCCAAAAATTAAATAAATACGAATTAAAAAAATTATAATAGCCGAAAGACTCTGCAATTCGCAACGAACATCATATTTAGTCGCCGAAAATTATATTTTCAACGACTAACACGTAGTTAGTCACCAAAAGTGAAGACAATTCCAACTACAGATTATTTTAGTAGCGAAATAGCAGACTTTTACCGACCAAAAAAGTTTAGTAGCTAATAAGTGACCATTTGGCAACCAAATATTGTTTGGTAGCTAATGTGTGAACCATTGGCGACCAACAAATTTTTAGTAGCTAATGTGTACCCCTTTGGCGACTAAATTTAGTTTAGTCGGCAAAATTAGTTGCCGAATCTGTTTTTTGTTGTAGTGCATGCTAGCTTTACATATCCGACAAAGCCGTTTTCGAAATGCGTAAGGATCCACTAGAGTGATATGGTGAAGTGATCCTCTAGAGTGATTTTTTAGGGCTTGACACGTGCCCCACCCATAAAATTAAAGGTTGAGATTACTTTGGTAAGGAAAAAAAAATTCTCCGTTTGGTGAGTTCCAATGCGACTGAAGAGGGGGAGATGGGGAGAGAGAGAGGGAGAGAGAGAGAGAGAGAGAGAGAGAGAGAAAGGAGTGGCTGAAGAAGAAGACCATGGCGTCGCCCGTCGCCTGCCACTCGCCGCCGACGAAGTCGAGTCACCCGCCGCCGCCGCCGAAGATAGCATCTTGTTTCTTCTTGTCTCCTCCACCTCCCTTCCTTTCTCTCTCTCTCTCTCTCACTCTCTCTCTCTCTATATATATATATATATATCATAAACATCATGTATGTCTCTGTTTGAATTTTTGGATTTTTTTTTTCGTTTATTTTATAATTCCATTTGTTGATTGATTTTCTGTTTTGGTCCCTTTTTTTGTGATAGATTTTTTTTATTAATCTAAAACCCAATTTTCTGAGTTGGGTATTAATTATGTTGAATTCATTTGTATTTATATTTTTGTTTTTGTTTTTGGGCAAGCATAAAGTTCAGTGAGTTACTGGGTGTCATTTTTTTTTTACTTAAGTGGGTTTGCTTCATTCTTCTGTTTTCTATTTTAATTGATCGATTCTGGTTTTATTTTGTTTATTTGTTTTCTTAAGTTGTTTTGAAGTTTTGTTTGATTTAGTATATCTATCATGGGTTGATTTTTTTGAACTGTCTTCAATGAATATATATAACAGTATATATGTGAATATATAGAAGAGTATATATGTGAACTGTCTTTTGTCTTCAATGAAAGTGATCCTTCATCTTCTGTTATAAGAGTATAGACGTGAATATATCAGAATATTTGGTGGTCTTCAAACAGGTAAAGGGGGTCTTAAAGAATAGTTTCAGCGGCAACGGCGATGGGGCGACGCGACTTCTTCCTCAACCACTCCACTCTCTCTTCTTCTTGATGTCTCTCCCCCCTTTTTAGTCACATTCGAAGTTGGAACTGATGAAATAAAGATACTTTCTTTTTCTTTTTTTTTTGCCCCTAATCAAAACGCCATCGTTATATTGAAGAAGCAATCTCAACCTTTGATTTTATTAATGGACACGTGTCGAGCCCTAAAGAATCACTCTAGAGGATCAATTCACCATATCACTCTAGAGGATCTTTACGCTTTTGAAATGGTTAATTCATTTTAAATCATATTACCTTTCATAATTTTTATATATTTCTTTTTAAAAAAATTAATAAATTAATTTTTAATCATTTTTTCAAAACACCCCAAATAATAACTTATTAAAACCTCATAATCAAGTACTTGAAAACTTACCATTCAACTCAACCCTGATGTGTATTGATGATGACGTTGTTCTCTATCAGTGATGAATTGTTTGATGTTAAAATATTTTCTTATTTTCTGTCTTGTATTGCTGATGTTTATCGTTTATTTTTTTAAATATAGATAATTAAATATATTATTACTCAATTTTAAGGGTAAATTGTTAATTTGATAAAATATAAATTAATTTGACAAAAATAAATGTCAAAAAAATATTTTTAAATTTTTAAAAATTATTTTTATCTACCAAAGATAAAATCATGTAAAATTAATAAATCTTTTACCCATTTATTTATTTACCAAATTAGTCTATCTATCTATATCTATACTATATATTAAGCAAAATGGGGTTTTTAACTCACAAGCCTTGTGAGAGCTCCAATATCCTAATCCTAATTTTCTAATTTTTTGATTTAACAAAAAACAAGAAAACCTCAACACTTATTGTTTCTCCCAACCCAACCTCAACATTTATTAACTTCGCCCAACCCACAATCTCTTTTAACTTCTCTCATAATTACTGCAGCACCATTTTCAATTTCTCTCATACACTATAGTTACACACAAAAATAAAGAAGATAAGAATTTAGCTATAGATCTCAAGAAAATATAACATCTAAATTTGAATTATGATTTAGTAATATAATTATGTATTTTTTTTTATATATATCTATCAAAATTTTAAATCACTTAATGGGACAAATTAATCAATTTTCTAAAATTATTAATTTTTTAATTTACAAAATAGATTAAAAAAATATTAACTGATTTATTTATTTAATAACAAAAATATTTCATAATCTCTCCCTCCTAATCTCTCTCACCAATTTCACAAAAAAAATAAATAAATAAACTTGCATTCGTTTTCTCTTCCCAAAAAAATCAGATAATATTTTTTATTAAAGTTATAGTTATCTATCTATATCTTATATATTATATTATAACATAAAAAATAATAAAATAATAAAAAAACTAAAAAAAAATCTTTAAAGCTTATCTAATAATTATAATATATATATTTTTTAATTTATAAAGTTCCGTGTATAGCACGGGTTACCACTATCTATATATATATCTATACTATATATTAAGCAAAATGGGGTTTTTAACTCCCAAGGCTTGTGGGAGCTTCAATATCTCAATCTAAATTTTCTAAATTTTTTATTTAAAAAAAAAAAACAAACTTAGCATTTATTGATTTGGTCAAAATCCCCTGATCAGCATTTATTAACTTTTTTCAATCCACATATCTTTCCACATGCCTGCATTTATTAATTTGGTCAAAATCTTCTGATCAGCATTTAAAATCCCCTCATACAAATAATTATAGATACAATCTGTGTATAGTTACTATAGTACCCTTTTCAACTTCTCTCATAGTGATAAGATTGTTAAATTATTTTTATAAAAAATCTTAAAAAATATAATTTATATATTCAAAAAAATCTAAAACAAATATAAATATCTATAATTATTCCGTGCATAGTATGTGTAATAGGCTAGTCTATACTATATATTAAGTAAAATGGGGTTTTTAACCCCAAGCTTTGTGGGAGCTCCAATCTCTCAATCTAAATTTCCTGATTTTTTGATTTAAAAAAAATACCCTTAGCATTTATTAACTTCTCCTAACCCCAAGTCTTACCCTCATAATAACACTTTAATGCATTAAGAACAAGCATAAAAAAAAATTCTTTGAAATCCAACACATATGATTATTATCCCTCATAATAACACTTTAATGCATTAAGGATAAGCATAAAAAAAATTCCTTAAAAAATCCGACACATATGATTATTATCAAAATATTAAACTTTAATATAATATAATTAAAAAAAAGACATTTAATTCCTTGAAAATTCTAACACATCTATACTATATATTAAGCAAAAGGGGGTTTCTAACCCCCAAGGCCTGTGGGAGCTCCAATATGTCAATCTTAATTTTCTATTTTTTTTATAAAAAAAAAAAAATTAACCTCAGCATTTATTAATTTCTCTCAACCCACAACACTTTTTGATTTCTCTCATAATTACTGTACTACTTTTTCCAAAACAAATAATTTGTATATTTAAAACAAATATAAATATCTATATCTATATCTATCTATTTATTTATATCTATTTCTAACCCACAAGTTTTGTGGGAGTTCCAATATCCCAATCTAAATTTCTTGATTTTTTCATTTAAAAAAAAAACCTTAGCATTTATTAATTTCTTACAACCCCCAAGCCTTACCCTTATAATAACACTTTAATGTATTAAGAATAAGTATAAAAAAAATTCTTTGAAAAGTCCAACACATATGAATTCCTTGAAAAGTCCTAACACATATGATTATTATAGCGATCCCGATATTCCCTGTTGTTGTTTAACTGTAATCTGGACTCGGTTCCGTAGATTTGTTGTTGTCGTATCCTCATTTCTATCCCTTACTCCTTGTTTTAGAGTTTTGGGTTGTGTTGGGCAAGTTGGGAATAAGTTGGTTGTGTTTTAAAACTTAGAATTTTGCCCAGGTTTTGGTCTATCCACTCGAGCGGCGCTTTGACGCTCGAGCGGGCTTTTGTTGTTGCCTCTCCGCTCGAGCGACAGTTTGGACGCTCGAGTGTGAATTTCCTTCTCTAAGCATTTTGGTCGTCTGCAGAAAATTCTGGGAGGGTGCTTCCGGCGCTCGAGCGGCTCTTTGGACGCTCGAGCGTAAACCTGTGCCTGACGCTCGAGCGGGGTGTTGTACGCTCGAGCGGACCTGTTTTATATCAGTCTGTGAAATCACTTTTTGAATCACTTTTCACTTTTCTTTTCTCTCTCTTACTTTCCCAAAACCGATTTTTGAGAGCTCCACACTCTAAAACCTAACTTCTCTCTAGGGTTTGATCTAGTAGGAGTGTTTTCCTCACCTTGGGCCTTTGTAAAAAGTGTGTTGATTGTCGAGGGCTTCGTTTTGATCCAAGAAATTTAGGATTTGGAGCACTTCCGAGTTTTACTCTTCTTCTCCTTGGGTTCTACATTTGAGGTAGGGATTTCCTTGTTCTTTTTCAATACTTCGTCTATAGATAGACATGTGGTAGTTTTATATTGCATGAAAATCATATCCACGTTGGATTTGTTTGAAATCGTGAGAAGGAACCTAGGGTTGGTTGTTTGAAAATGATTATTTTATCATTGATGGTTGTTTTGGGCTAATGGGAGTGTAAATTAGCATGTTATAGTTGAAAGAAGAAAAAGCCCTAAATTATATTTTGATTTGGTAAATTAAAATGGAGGGTAGTTAACCTATGTTGTAAATCTCTATTGTTAGTGTGAGTTGGGTGAAGGTGTTAATGCCTAAGGGATTAACTTTGGCTTTGGAATGGTTTTGAAATGAATGTAGTGGACTAATGTGAGTTATAGCTTTATTATCAACAGAATTGGTTTTGTAAAACAAAAGGAATGGAATTGGTTTTGTGGAAATAAAAGGAATGGAATTGGTTTTGTGGAAACAAAAGGGATGGAGTTGGTTTTGTGAAAACAAAAGGAAATGGAATTTGTTTTGTGAAATGAGAAAAGTATCTTTGATATAAGTATGAAAATTGGATTGTTGTTTCTTGAGTGTTAAATACACACACGTGGGGGTTGTATCTTTAACTACCGTGTTAGTGTTGTTGTTGGGTTTGTGATCTCATAGTAATTGAGTCTTTAATAGATGTACTAAATACTTGCATCTAGAGGTTTTGTCCTTGGTCATCGGTGGAGGATGACATGGTTGTATTGAATTGTCGTGTATGCATTATACCATTGTTGATTGAACATTGTATGTGAGGAAGTATTGAGATACATTATATATGTATACTTGCTCGGGGGGAATTAATTATGTGTTCATATAGTTTAACACATTGCTTGTATCTTGATGGTTTATGTATATGTGTTATACATGTTAGTTATGCCCTGTTGTATTTTGGTTGGTTATGTTATACCTTGCGCTGAAAATTAGAGGTACCGTGACCTTCCAGCTAGCGCCTGGAGAACTGACTGCGCTGAGAATCTAAGGCACCACACCTTTCCAGCTAGCGCTTGGTAAACTGGTAAGTTGTTGTGAGAGGTGTATCTTTGGCTTACCACGCACATAGCTGGTAGAGCAAAGTTTTGTTGTTGTTGTTCCATTGTATCTGAGGATATCATGGACTTGGTTGGTTACAGTTTCGGAGGGCCAAGTTACCTCATTGGTTGATTATGTACATGTTAGTGAGTTGTTATCTCCCTTTTTATAAAGGTATGCATGTATAGTTGTGATTGTATTGGGAACGAACCAAATTGTCTTTTTTCATTTGGAAAGTGTGAAGGAGATCGAACATTTTAAAAGGAAAATATGTTTTGAAAAGGCACATCTGTTGTATGTATGGAAAATGGAAGAGAGTAATGGGCTTAGTGAGATTATTTCCTAAGTAATTGTTAATGTTATGAAAGATTGGGGTTAATGAAAGAAAAAGAAAAGATGAATCGCTTATAGCGTTGAATGAAATGGCTGTTTTCGAGAAAGTTCATACTTATGTATATTTTGTATAAACTGTCACATTACTATTCTAGTATGAGATTGGGCATTCATAATCATAACTATCTGTATGTTGTTATTGTTGAGGGCCATGTTGAGATCCCTACTGGACTATATGTTCATCCCACGTTGTTGAATCTTTTTCAGGTATTGAGCAGGATGTGCTGCAAGATTTGGATCTTCTTAATTGTTGGCCACGATGCCTCTTTTATGTTGGCTGAATGCCATATATGTAAAAGGGTTACACCCTTCTTCTTGACTCTTTAATGCTGTAAGCCCAAGGGCAATTTATTTAGCAAGCTCATGTTGTATTTACATTGCATACGAATGAGAGTGTTGTTATTCACTTCTACGAGTTGAATATATGAGTTTATTTTTGCATGTTATCTCTGAAATGGAATTAAGTTAATGTATTTGGTAATACTTCGAGTATTAAAAAGTGGGGCGTGACAACTTGGTATCAGAGCGAGCCGGGTTTGAATACTTTGGGCTCGTGGGAAGTGGTTTTTACCACAGTGGGTTTACTATGTATAGTGAGGACGTTGCATATAGATATCATGAAAGTTAGGACTTGTGTGTTGCATTTATGTGAGCATGGGATTCAGTCTCTCGGGTAGTATTCATAGCCGGTGAACTTACTTTGAGGTCCTTTCGGAAACACGCCTGATCGACGTGGTTTCTGATAGGAATTCCCTGAGAGTTCTGGGATGAGTGGCTATCATTGTGGACTTGATTCGATTATGTGTTTACATGTTTAGATGATTATATGCAATAGAGATGTATATTTTGTGACTAAGTGAGTCTTGTGACTTAATAGTAGTGGTGTGTGCCTCGGAGAAGGCTATTGTGTTGTACACTAAGCGTGGTATTTGCTTTTGAGCTTTATAGGATGTCTACACGAGGAAGTAGAGGACGGTTGAGTAGCAGGAGTGTCGGTAGGGGCACAGCAGTTCCTTTAGCACCCGCCGTTGCAACATCGGCTGTCGGCGAGGATGTCGCACGTGAGATTATGAGAGCAGTGCAAGACGCCCTAGCTCGCACTGAGGGCGGCAGCGGGCATGCTCTCAAGCTTACTAAGGAGTTTTTCCGCTCCGGCCCACCAGAGTTCGTAGGAGAGGCTAAACCGTTGGAGGCAGAGAGTTGGTTGGAGCAAATTACCAAGACTCTTGATATGCTCAGAGTCGAAGAGAAGGAGTTGAGGGTTTCTTTGGCGACTTTTCAATTGAAGGGCGATGCGAGTTATTGGTGGAAGTATGCTAAGAATACTGTAGGTAGCACGTGGGTTGCTTTTACCGAGGCCTTTTGGGCCAAGTATTTCCCTCCTTCTGCTCGGGAAAGGTTGAGGGATCAGTTTTTGGAGTTGCATCAGGATGATACTCCTGTGGCACAGTTTGAGATGCGGTTTACTAGTTTGTCGAGGTTTGCTCCAGAGTTGGTGGCAACAGAGGAGCGTCGTTGTTATGAGTTTGAAAGGCGGTTGTGTTTCGATATTCGGGAGAAGGTAGCTAGATCCTTTTGGAAGGATTATTATAATTTAGTCGAGGCAGCGGCCCATGTGGAGGCCATGGTTGTGAGTGATGGTCGGGATGGGGAAGAGACCATCTCGGTAAGTCCTACGGTTCCTAAGCGCTCTAGGCTCAGTAAAGGGTGGAGGCGGAAACATGCTCAGTCAGGGGCTAATTCCTTTTCTTCGCCAGGGGTTTCGGACTCTTCTGTTGGGAGGTCCAGGGAGGTGCAGGTTTCAGACTAGTCTCAGAGTATGGGGTCTGGTGGTTGTTTCATTTGTGGTCAGCTGAGCCATGGTAGACGTTTTTGCCCTTTGCGTGTGAATTCTGCAAGTGTTTCAAAACCTAGTCAGACTCAGTCGTACCCGTCCAATCAGGGACGGTATCGGTACCAGAAACGGGCAGGCCAAGCTTCGGGAGCCTCGCGAGGGGCGACTTATTAGTTGGCCCTATGGTATTACCCTAGAGGGGATTTTTGTGTTATTGGCCGGTGGTGTATCATGTGAATGATTTTGTTGTTGACCGGTGTACTGTTGGATGCTGAGGCACCATGTTTATGTATCTCATATTTATGCATAGTGTTGTTTGTTTAATCCTCATGTATTGGGGAGTATGTATGGAATCTCGAACCCTTTTTTATATATTGAGAAGTTGTAATTGGGATCGATGATCCTAGTGTTGTTGTATGTTTGGTATTGAATCATGAGATGGTTATGTAATGGCCTATGAGCCTTGTTCAGTTTAAAAGTCGTTTGTTGAGAACGGGGAATACGTGGGTGAATGCGACTAATGTGATGGTTTCGAGAGTTGCGTGGTATTGGCAAGGTTATGTGAGAACTTCTAAGGGAGTGTGAGATTTGTATCTCGGGTTAGTGAGAATGGTGCCGGTGTGTTGCTTAGTGCTTTAGGAGGAAGAACAATTTGAGTTCTAGAGTAACAAGAATAGCGTTGGTCAAAATTGTCCTTCGTGGTTGGATTGGTGTGATTGAGGTTGACCATGTCGGTCTTGAGTCGACGAGATAAGCAGGCTTGCTATGCAGCCATGGGGGGATGGTGATTCCCTCAACCGCAGTGTTGGTGTGGTTCGGTTTTAGGAGATCCGGTGAGATTCCAACGATTTGGGGTTTGTGTAGGGAACTCGGTGTTTGGGGTTAATGGTTTAAGTGGCACTTCAGTGTGCGGTCAACTGAGGGTGGTGGTTTATTGAGTTGATTAGTTAGCTTTTGGCATCGGGTTTTGGGTTGACCTTTGTCACCTTGAGGTTCGTCTCGTATGTTGTAGACTTTGTATGTTGATTAGGGAAAACTGAAACTAATCGAACATGTTATGTCATTGAATCTGATGGTTGGAATAATACATCAAGTTTTGTATTGATTGATTGAACTTGTATATGTTAATTGCTTATATACATTGTTGTGTGTGGGAGGAGATGGGGGATGTACTCCACGGTTTATTGGAAGATGGGGGATGGACCTCTAAACGGGATTTTGTTTGATTTGATATAGCACTAAAATGTATATCGTTATCAATTGTGAAGTATAGAAGTGTTTCTATGTTATATTGATACAGCACCAAAATGTGTATCATTTGTGTATCAAGGAGGTATTGTTGATGTGAGATGTGGTCTCCTTTAATTGTTGGCCAGGTTCTGAGCCATGTTTATGATTTTAAATTGGTTAAGTTGAGGGAGGCGGAATGAAATTGCAAAACCATGAATTTCTTATGCCTTATGTGTTGATAGTACAGTTGTTATTTCTATTAACTATCATTATAGAAATGTTGTGTTCCGTGTTGGTTGTGACATCACTGTGTGAGTGATGGTTGTTGATAGTATTATTTTGGAACGAAATGGAAAACAAATTTTTTTTCTTTTTCTAGTGTTTGGGCCATCGAAGGGCGTTGTTAAGAAATTGATTTAATTCAAGGATTTTGAGGAATTTCAAATGAATCTTTTTGGTAAATAAACTGGATGATTATGTGTTTTGGATAACATTGTGTCTGTGAAAAATGTTTACAAAACTTTTGAGTTTTGCATAGAAAATGCAAGGTTTATTTCGGAGTGTCAAACATTGAAAATTTGACTATCTTTGAGAAACGTCTCATGAACAAGAAAATGTTTTTCTTATTATTTTCCCAGAAGATTTGCTTTGGTTGTTTTTTTTTTTTTTTTTTTTTTTGGGAATTACGTTGTTGAGTAGTGACTTAGCTTGAAACGCTAGTCGGTTATTGGTGAATTGTTTCGAGAAAGGTTTGGTTTTGTTGTAGCTTTTGTGCCTATAGTGTTGTCGTTTGGAACGTGTTCCCTTGGTTAGTCTCTTCCTTGGTAAGAGTGAATCGAAGGTTTGTAGGGAGAATAGTTCCTCTCCTAGTACTCGGGTGTTGGTGTTGTGTGATCAGTTGGCCTTGTGTTTTGGCGTATCCTTAATTTCGAGGACGAAATTCTTTAAGGGAGGGAGGTTATAGCAATCCCGGTATTCCCTGTTGTTGTTTAACTGTAATCCGGACTCAGTTCCGTAGATTTGTTGTTGTCGTATCCTCATTTCTATCCCTTACTCCTTGTTTTAGAGTTTTGGGTTGTGTTGGGCAAGTTGGGAATAAGTTGGTTGTGTTTTAAAACTTAGAATTTTGCCCAGGTTTTGGTCTATCCGCTCGAGCGGCGCTTTGACGCTCGAGCAGGCTTTTGTTGTTGCCTCTCCGCTCGAGCGGCAGTTTGGACGCTCGAGTGTGAATTTCCTTTTCTCAGCATTTTGGTCGTCTGCAGAAAATTCTGGGAGGGTGCTTCCGGCGCTCGAGCGGCTCTTTGGACGCTCGAGCGTGAACCTGTGTCTGACGCCCGAGCGGGGTGTTGTACGCTCGAGCGGACCTGTTTTATATCAGTCCGTGAAATCACTTTTTGAATCACTTTTCACTTTTCTTTTCTCTCTTACTTTCCCAAAACCGATTTTTGAGAGCTCCACACTCTAAAACCTAACTTCTCTCTAGGGTTTGATCTAGTAGGAGTGTTTTTCTCACCTTGGGCCTTTGTAAAAAGTGTGTTGATCGTCGAGGGCTTCGTTTTGATCCAAGAAATTTAGGATTTGGAGCACTTCCGAGTTTTACTCTTCTTCTCCTTGGGTTCTACATTTGAGGTAGGGATTTCCTTGTTCTTTTTCAATACTTCGTCTATAGATAGACATGTGGTAGTTTTATATTGCATGAAAATCATATCCACGTTGGATTTGTTTGAAATCGTGAGAAGGAACCTAGGGTTGGTTGTTTGAAAATGATTATTTTATCATTGATGGTTGTTTTGGGCTAATGGGAGTGTAAATTAGCATGTTATAGTTGAAAGAAGAAAAAGCCCTAAATTATATTTTGATTTGGTAAATTAAAATGGAGGGTAGTTAACCTATGTTGTAAATCTCTATTGTTAGTGTGAGTTGGGTGAAGGTGTTAATGCCTAAGGGATTAACTTTGGCTTTGGAATGGTTTTGAAATGAATGTAGTGGACTAATGTGAGTTATGGCTTTATTATCAACAGAATTGGTTTTGTAAAACAAAAGGAATGGAATTGGTTTTGTGGAAATAAAAGGAATGGAATTGGTTTTGTGGAAACAAAAGGGATGGAGTTGGTTTTGTGAAAACAAAAGGAAATGGAATTTGTTTTGTGAAATGAGAAAAGTATCTTTGATATAAGTATGAAAATTGGATTGTTGTTTCTTGAGTGTTAAATACACACACGTGGGGGTTGTATCTTTAACTACCGTGTTAGTGTTGTTGTTGGGTTTGTGGTCTCATAGTAATTGAGTCTTTAATAGATGTACTAAATACTTGCATCTAGAGGTTTTGTCCTTGGTCATCGGTGGAGGATGACATGGTTGTATTGAATTGTCGTGTATGCATTATACCATTGTTGATTGAACATTGTATGTGAGGAAGTATTGAGATACATTATATATGTATACTTGCTCGGGGGGAATTAATTATATGTTCATATACTTTAACACATTGCTTGTATCTTGATGGTTTATGTATATGTGTTATACATGTTAGTTATGCCCTGTTGTATTTTGGTTGGTTGTGTTATACCTTGCGCTGAAAATCAGAGGTACCGTGACCTTCCAGCTAGCGCCTGGAGAACTGACTGCGCTGAGAATCTAAGGCACCACACCTTTCCAGCTAGCGCCTGGTAAACTGGTAAGTTGTTGTGAGAGGTGTATCTTTGGCTTACCACGCACATAGCTGGTAGAGCAAAGTTTTGTTGTTGTTGTTCCATTGTATCTGAGGATATCATGGATTTGGTTGGTTACAGTTTTGGAGGGCCAAGTTACCTCATTGGTTGATTATGTACATGTTAGTGAGTTGTTATCTCCCTTTTTATAAAGGTATGCATGTATAGTTGTGATTGTATTGGGAATGAACCAAATTGTCTTTTGTCATTTGGAAAGTGTGAAGGAGATCGAACATTTTAAAAGGAAAATATGTTTTGAAAAGGCACATCTGTTGTATGTATGGAAAATGGAAGAGAGTAATGGGCTTAGTGAGATTATTTCCTAAGTAATTGTTAATGTTATGAAAGATTGGGGTTAATGAAAGAAAAAGAAAAGATGAATCGCTTATAGCGTTGAATGAAATGGCTGTTTTCGAGAAAGTTCATACTTATGTATATTTTGTATAAACTGTCACATTACTATTCTAGTATGAGATTGGGCATTCATGATCATAACTATCTATATGTTGTTATTGTTGAGGGCCATGTTGAGATCCCTACTGGATTATATGTTCATCCCACGTTGTTGAATCTTTTTCAGGTATGGAGCAGGATGTGCTGCAAGATTTGGATCTTCTTAATTGTTGGTCACGGGGCCTCTTTTATGTTGGCTGAATGCCATATTTGTAAAAGGGTTACACCCTTCTTCTTGACTCTTTAATGCTGTAAGTCCAAGGGCAATTTATTTAGAAGGCTCATGTTGTATTTACATTGCATACGAATGAGAGTGTTGTTATTCACTTCTACGAGTTAAATATATGAGTTTATTTCCGCATGTTATCTCTGAAATGGAATTAAGTTAATGTATTTGGTAATACTTCGAGTATTAAAAAGTGGGGCGTGACAATTATTATCTCTCATAATAACACTTTAATGCATTAAGAACAAGTATAAAAAAAAAAATTTGAAAAGTACAACACATATGATTATTATCAAAATATTAAACTTTAATATAATAAAAAAAAAGATATTTAATTCATTGAAAAGTCCAACACATATGATTATTATCAAAATATTAAACTTTAATATAATATAAAAAAGAAGAAAAAAAAGAAGACATTTAAAAAAAAAGACATTTAAAAATCACAATTCACATATATATTCCCTGATCAGCATTTATTATCTTTTTTCAATTCACGTGTCTTCCCACATGCATGCATTTATTGATTTGGTCAAAATTCTCTAATCAGCATTTAAAATCCCCTCATACAGATAATTATGGATACAACCCGTGCATAGTTACTGCAATACCATTTTCAACTTCTCCCATACACTATGGTTAGTGATAAGATTGTTAAATTATTTTTATAAAAAATCTTAAAAAACATAATTTATATATTAAAAAAAATCTAAAACAAATATAAATATTTATAATTATCCCGTGCATAGCACAGATGATAGGCTAGTCTATACTATATATTAAGCAAAAAGGGGTTTTTAACCCCAAGCCTTGTGGGAGCTCCAATCTCCCAATCTAAATTTCCTGATTTTTTGATTTAAAAAAAAAATCTTAGCATTTATTAATATCTCTCAACTCTCAAGTTTTACCCTCATAATAACACTTTAATGCATTAAGAACAAGTAGAAAAAAAATTCTTTGAAATCCAACACATATGAATTCCTTGAAAAGTCCCAATACATATGATTATTATCCCTCATAATAATACTTTAATGCATTAAGAACAAACATAAAAAAAAATTTCTTGAAAAGTCAAACACATATGATTATTATCAAAATATTAAATTTTAATATAATATAATAAAAAAAAGAAATTTAATTCCTTGAAAAATCCAACACATATAATTATTATCAAAATACTAAACTTTAATATAGTATAAAAAAGGAAAAAAAGAAGACATTTAAAAAAAATATTTAAAAATCACAATTCACATATATAGATAATTGTAAACACAATAAAATAGGAGGGCATTCATGTCTACACGTTTTTTTATAAGATCTCCTCCATTATAATAAGATAGCACTTTATTTCTCTCATCTTATAATCTATCTATATATATCTATACTATATATTAAGCAAAAGGGGGTTTTTAACCCCAAGGCCTATGGGAGCTCCAATCTCTTAATCCTAATTTTCTAATTTTTTGATTTAAAAAAAAAAAAAAACCTCAACATTTATTGACTTCTCCCAACCCAACCTTAGCATTTATTGACTTTTCCCAACCCACAATCCCTTTTGACTTCTCTCATAATTATTGCAACATCATTTTCAATTTCTCCCATAAACTATGGTTACACACAAAAATAAAAAATAAAAAAGATAAGAATTTAGTTATAGATCTCAAAAAGATATAACATCTAAATTTGAATTATGATTTAATAATATAATTATGTATTTTTTTTATGTATATCTATCAAAATTTTAAATCACTTAATGGAACAAATTAATTAATTTTCCAAAATTATTGATTTTTAATTTACAAAATAGATTAAAAAATTATTGACTGATTTATTTATTTAATAACAAAAATATTTCATAATCTCTCTCACAAATTTTCAAAAAAAAATAAATTAAAACTTGCATTCATTTTCTCTTCCCCAAAAAATCATATAGGAGCTCCAATCTCCTAATCTTAATTTTCTAATTTTTTGATTTAAAAAAAAAAAAAAAAACTCAGCATTTATTGACTTCTCCCAATCCAACCTCAACATTTATTGACTTTCCCAACCCACAATCCCTTTTGACTTCTCTCATAATTATTGCAACACCCTTTTCAATTTCTCCCATACACTATGGTTACACACAAAAATTAAAAAAAAAGAGATAAGAATTTAGCTATAGATCTCAAAAAGATATAACATCTAAATTTGAATTGTGATTTAATAATATAATTATGTATTTTTTTTTATGTATATCTATCAAAATTTTAAATTACTTAATGGGACAAATTAATCAATTTTTCAAAATTATTGATTTTTAATTTACAAAATAGATTAAAAAAACTATTGACTGATTTATTTATTTAATAACAAAAATATTTCATAATCTCTCCCTCCTAATCTCTCTCACAAATTTTCAAAAAAAAATATTAAAACTTGCATTCATTTTCTCTTCTCCAAAAAATCAGATAATATTTTATATTAAAGTTGTAGATATCTACCTATATTTTATATATTATATTATAAGATAACAAAAAAAACTAAAAAACTAAAAAAAAATCTTTAAAGTTTATCTAAATAAACTTTAAATCAAGAAAACTCACATGTCTATCACATATCTAACTCACATCATAACTTACCTAAATAATAATAATTAAAAACAAATAGAAACCACAGATAAATTAAATTTAAAAAAAAAAAGATACCCACAACTCCATCTTAAATAAATTGAAAAAAAAATATCCGAATAGAAACCACACAAAAATAAAAATAAAAATAAAAATAAAAAGATATATCTATCTATCTATCTATCTATATCTATACTATATATTAAGCAAAAGGAGATTTTTAACCCCCAAGGCCTATGGAAGCTTCAATATCCCAATCTGAATTTTTAAAATTTTTTATTTAAAAAAAAAACCTCAGCATTTATTGATTTGGTCAAAATCTTCTGATTATCATTTATTAACTTTTTTCAATCCACATATCTTTCCACATGCCTGCAATTATTGATTTGGTCAAAATCCTCTGATCAGCATTTAAAATCCCCTTATACAAATAATTATAGATACAATTCGTATATAGTTACTGCAATACCCTTTTCAACTTCCCCCATACACTATGGTTAGTGATAAGAAAAAAAATCTTAAAAAACATAATTTATATATTAAAAAAAATCTAAAACAAATATAAATATCTATAATTATCCCGTGCATAGCACGGGTGATAAGCTAGTATATATATTAAGGAAAATGGGGTTTCTAAATCCCAAGCCTTATAGGAACTCCAATCTTCCAACCTTAATTTTCTAAATTTTTTATTTAAAAAAAAAAAAATTCAACATTTATTGATTTGGTCAAAATCCCCTGATCAGCATTTATTAACTTTTTTTAATCTACATGTCTTTCCATATGTCTGCATTTATTGATTTGATCAAAATCCCTGATCAGTATTTAAAATCCCCTCATACAAATAATTATATATACAATCCGTGCATAGTTACTGCAGTAACATTTAAAAAAAAAATTATTTTTAAAAAAAAAACTCAACATTTATTGATTTGGTCAAAATCCCTTGATCAACATATAGCGATCTCGGTTTTCCTTTCCTTTGTATATTGTATTCCGGATTGAGTTCCGTGATTGTGTGGTTGTCTCATTCACATTTCCTTCCCTTACTCTTTGTATTTGAGTCTTGGGTTGTGTTGGGCAGGTTTGAAATAGGTTGGTTGTGTTTTGGAACCAAGAGTTGATGCCCAAATTTTGGCCTTCATGCTCGAGCGGGGCTTTTGACGCTCGAGCGGGCCCTTCGTTGTTGCTTATCTGCTCGAACGGGCGTTTTGACGCTCGAGCGGGAGTTTTGACGCTCGAGCGTGACCCTTTGTTTTTGTTTCTCCGCTCGAGCGAGGAGTTTGACGCTCGAGCGGGGACCATGTCTACAAAACTTCTGAGAGTGTGCAATCTACGCTCGAGCTGTGCTTTTGACGCTCAAGCGTGAGTCTGCGTCTAACGCTTGAGCGGGGGTTTCCACGCTCGAGCGGGGCGATTTTTATATCACTTCGGGATTTCACTTTTTGGATCACTTTTTCATTTCTCTTTCTCTCTCTTACTTTCCCAAAATCAGATTTACGAGCTCCTCTCTCTAAAACCTTGCCTTCTCTCTAGGGATTGATCTAGTAGGAGTGGTTTTCTCATCTTGGGCCTTTGCAAAAGTTGTTGAATTTGTCGAGGGCTATCTTTTGATCCGAAAAATTCTTGGTTTGGAGCACTTCGTGATTTCTTCATCTCCTCCATTGGGTTTCATCTTTTGAGGTAGGGATTCCTACTCATTCTTATGCGTTTTAACATAAATATTGAGCTATTTGTATAGATGGTTTGAGTTGGGAAATTTTGGGACTTAGGGTTTCAAAATGAATAAAGGGGGTTTTGTTATTTTGACTCTTGGATATGTATTTGAGTCTCAAAATGATGGTATTATTGAAGAGTTGTTGATATTTGAACCTTTGGGTTAATATTGAGAAACGGGGGAGAAAGCCCTAATTTGTGCATAAATTAATTGGTATAATTAATTTGAAAAATTGTGAGAATACGAAATTGAGTTGAATATATTGAAATTGGCTCATTATGAGATGGAATGGTGAAATTGGATTTATTAATCGTTCACTTTTGAAATTGTTGATATTTATCTGTTGAATGTAATTATTATCAGTTTAGAAACAATTACTTTGGGCTATCGGTGGAGGATAGTCTTGATTGTTGTAGACAATGCATGATGATTAGGCAAACTAAAACTAATCAATTGAGTATGCCATTGAATATGGCGGTTGATATAACACACGAATTTTATGTATTGGTTTGATTATGTATATGATATGTGTTTATATACATTGTGTTGTGTGGGAGGAGATAGGGGATGTACTCCACGGTTTAGGGGAAGATAGGGGATGGACCTCTAAACCGGATATCGTTTGATATTGATACAGCACTAAAATGTGTATCATATGTGGAATATGGAAGTGTTTTGTCTGAGATGGATACAGTACTAAAATGTGTATCTTTTATGAAGCATGAAATGATTAATTTGAGTTGTTATTTAAATTGAAACAGAAACGTTGTTGATATGGGATGTAATCTCACTTAAGGTATATGGCCAGATTCTGAGCCAGGGTTGTGAATTGAGAAATTGGTTGAGGGATGGAATAAAAACATGGACACAGTGGTCATGTATTTGAAATGAAATATGAATTGATTTATGTGAATTAAACATTTATCAAATGCTGATATTTTAGTTATTGCCCATACAATGTTTAGCATATCTCTACTGGGCGTTGGCTCACCCTTTATGGGACATCATTTTCAGGTACAGGTAGCATGCCACCTCCAAGGATGTAGCTTGAGAGGATTAGTGGCTGGGTCATCTTTTGTGATTACTTTATTTGTATTACATGTAAATCGAGCCAAGGGCTTATTTTGTATAGAGTTAGAACTATTCTTTTTGTAACCAAGTGTTGACTTGGAAAGCTGGAAGCCCATAGGGCATTTGCTTTTGTTGTTAACATGTAATATGTTTGTAAGAAATACTCTGATGAAATGTACTTATACTTTATTCTCCTATGTCTGAGCATGTTAAGAATGTATGATTATTGGGTTTATTTTGAGGGCGTTACAAACATTTATTAACTTTTTTCAATCTACATGTCTGCATTTATTGGTTTGATCAAAATCCCTGATCAGTATTTAAAATCCCCTCATACAAATAATTATAGATACAGCCCGTGCATAGTTACTGCAGTAGCCTTTTTAATTTCTCATATACACTATAGTTAGTGATAAGGTTGTTAAATTATTTTTATAAAAATCTTTAAAAACATAATTTATATATTAAAAAAAATTAATAACAAATATAAATATTTATAATTATCCCGTGCATAGTACGGGTGATAGGCTATTTTTAAATTATGAGAGAGACTTATGTACCGTTTGGTTTATTTTGTAAAATTCAAACTCTATTTTTAAATTATAATTTAGGCGTCTATACTATATATTAAGCAAAATAGAGTTTTTAGCCCCAAGCTTTATGGGAGTTCCAATCTCCCAATCTAAATTTCTTCATTTTTTGATTTAAAAAAATAAAAATCCTAGTATTTATTAACTTCTCTCAACTCCCAAGTCTTACCCTCATAATAACACTTTAATGCATTAAGAACAAGCATAAAAAAAAAAAAAATTTGAAATCCAACACATATGAATTCCTTGAAAAGTTCCAACACATATGATTATTATCCCTCATAATAACACTTTAATGCATTAAGAACAAGTATAAAAAAAATTTCTTGAAAAGTCCAATACATATGATTATTATCAAAATATTAAATTTTAATATAATATAATTAAAAAAAAAAAGACATTTAATTCATTGAAAATTCCAACACATATGATTATTATCAAAATATTAAACTTTAATATAATATAAGAAAGGAAAAAAAAGAAAACATTTAAAAATAAAAAATAAAAAAACATTTAAAAAACACAATTCACATGTATAGATAATTGGGAAAAAAAAAAAGATGACATTTAAAAAAAAAAAAACATTTAAAAATCACAATTCACATATATAGATAATTGTAAACACAATCCGTGCATAGGATAGGTGATATGCTAGTATGATTATTATCAAAATATTAAACTTTAATATAATATAAAAAAGGAAAAAAAGAAGACATTAAAAAAAAAAAAGAGAGAGACATTTAAAAATCGCAATTCATATATATAGATAACTAGCCTATCACTCGTGCTATGCATGAAATAATTATAGATATTTATATTTGTTTTAGATTTTTTTTTAATATATAAATTATGTTTTTTTAAGATTTTTTATGAAAATAATTTAACAATCTTATCACTAATCATAGTGTATGAGAGAAGTTGAAAAGGGTACTGTAGTAACTATACACAGATTGTATCTGTATGAGGGGATTTTAAATGCTGATCAGGAGATTTTGACCAAATCAATAAATGCAGGCATGTGGAAAGACATGTGGATTGAAAAAAATTAATAAATGCTGATCAGAGAATTTTGACCAAATCAATAAATGCTAAGTGTTTTTCTTTTTTTAATAAAAAATTTAAAAAATGCAGATTGGGATTATTTAGAGCCATTGAACAAACTACAATCACATTTTTCTTTTTGTGAGTTAACTTCAATCATATTAAAAAATCAAATTATAAACAAAAGAAGATAACTTCAATCATACAAATCACAATTTTTTTAATGCTATCTAACTACAATGACATTTTTCTTGTCACGCCCCACTTTTATTACTCGAGATCATTACCAAATTCATTAACTTAATTCCATTTTAAAGATAACATGCGGGAATAAACTCATACAGTCAATCCGTAGAAGTGATTAACAATACTCTCATTCGTATGCAAGTAAATATTACATGAACATACTTAATAAATTGCCCTTGGGCTTACATCATTTAAGATACAAGAAGAAGGGTGTAACCCTTTCACAATAGTGGCACTCCGCCAATATAACAGAGGCCTCGTGGCCAGTAAATAAATAGATCCAAATCTTGCAGCTCAACCTGCTTAATACCTGAAAAAGATTCAACAACGTGGGATGAACATATAGTCCAGTAGGGAACTCAACATGATCCTCAACAATAACAACTTACAGATAGCTATGATCATGAACACTCATTCTCATACTAGAATAGTAGTGTGACAATTTATACAATATATATATATATGTATGAACTTTCTTGAAAACAAACATTTCAATCAACGCCATAGGCGATTCATCTTTCTTTTTCCTTTCATTAATCCCCGTTCCAATCTTTCATAATATTAACAATTTCTTCGGAAGTAATCCCACTAAGCCCGATGCTCTCTTCCATTTCCTATACATACTCAGATATATCTTTTCAAAACATGTTTATTTTGAAAACATTCGTTCTCCTTCACACTTTCCAAAGGACAAAAATGACATTTTGGTTTGTTTCCACTACTATCATAACTATACATGAATATCTTTGTAAAAATATAAATTTACAATCCACTAGCATGTATACAATCAAACAATGGAGTAACTCGGTCCTCCGAACTGTAACCAATCAAGTCCATGATATTTTTCAGTTACAACGAAACAACAACAATTCCACTTTGCTCTACTAGCCATGTGCTTAGTAAGCCAAAGATATACTGAAATAACTACAACCAACTTCACTCTACTAGCTATGTGCGTAGTAAGCCAAAATGCCAGTTTACCAGGCGCTAGCTGGAAGGGTATGGTGCCTTCTATTATTAGCGCATACAGTTCTCCAGGCGCTAGCTGGAAGGTAACGGTACCTTTGATTTTAAGCGCGGCATATAACGCCAACAACAACAGTGCAACGAGGCATAACCAACATGCGTACTACATACACATAACCAACAAGAATCTAACAACGTGTTAAAGTAGATGAACACATAGGTGTAATGCATACACGACAATTCAACACAACCACGTCATCCTCCACCGATGACCAAGGACAAAACCTCTAGATGCATGTATATTGTACATCTATTAACAGACTCAATTATCATGAGATCACTCACCTATCAGTAATACTAACATGGTAGTATGAGATACAACAATCCAACATTCACACTCATTTCAAAGTATTTTTCCCATTCCATAAAACCAATCCCACTTCCTTTTATTTTCACAAAACCAACTTCACCCCTTTTGTTTCCACAAAACCAGTTTCATTTCTTTTGTCTTTACAAAATCAATTCCATGGATAATAAAGCCATAACACATTTTAATCCACTACATTCTTTTCAAGTCATTCCAAATTGATTATACAAATTAATTCATAATCACAAAATTAGGGTTTTCCTCCCTCTTTCTCAATATTGATCAAAAGGCTCAATCATCTACAACAAACAACAATGGCTTCATTAAGAACCCAAAATACCTAAGTATTTACCCAAAGATGAAAACCCCTCTATTAGGTTATTAAATCACATAAATATTAGGGTTTCCTCTCCTTTCAACAACAACATGTTACATAATACTCCAATTAGCCCCAAAACACAACTAATGATAAAAACCCAAATCCAACACTAACCCAGAGTTTAACCTCATGAGTTTCCACAAAATCCAACATGATATAGTTTTCATGCAATACAAAATTACCACATGTCTATCTATAGACGGAGTATTGGATAAAGAACAAGGAGAATCCTTACCTCAAATAGAGAACTCAAATGGAGAAGATGACCCGAAATCAAAGTGCTCCAAATCCCAAATTTCTTGGATCACAACGAAGCCCTCGACGATTAACACACTTCTTACAAAGGCCCAAGGTGAGGAAAACACTCTAGCTAGATCAATCCTAAGAGAGAAGTTAGGTTTTAGAGTGAGGTGCTCTCCAATGGAGGTTTTGAAAAAGTAAGAGAGAGAAAGGAAATCAAAAAGTGATCCAAAAAGCTACATCTCGGACTGATATACACGACGCCCTGCTCGAGCGTGGAAACCCCCGCTCGAGCGCCACTCACAGACTCCCGCTCGAGTAGCCAATCCCCCGCTCGAGCGCCGGATACGCACATCCAGTACTTTTGCAGAACCAGGTCCCCGCTCGAGCGTCCAACTCCCCGCTCGAGCGGACAAGAACAACAAAGGCCCGCTCGAGCGTCAAAAACGCCACTCGAGCGGAAAGGCTAAAATCTGGGCAAAATTTCTAAGCTTCAAAACACAACCCACTCAATCCCAACTTGCCCAACAGAACCCAAAACTCCAAAACAAAGAGTAAGGGATACAAAAGAGGATAAGACAACAACAAATCTACGGAACCGAGTCCGGATTATAGTTCAAAAACAACAGGGAATACCGGGATCGCTATAACCTCCCCCCCTTAAAGAATTTCTTCCCCGAAATTAAGGATACGCCAAAACACAAGGCCAACTGATCACACAACACCAACACCCGAGTACTAGGAAAGAAACTACTCTCACTACAAACCTTTAATCCACTCTTACCAAAGAAGAGACTAACCAAGGGAACACGTTCCAAACGACGACATTCCAGACGTGACCGTCTTCAACAAAAGCAAACCTTTTGAGTAAATGATAAGAAAACATTTTCTTGCTCAAGAGACATTCCTCAAAGATAGTCAAATTTTCAATGCTGACATTTCGAAATAAACCTTGCATTTTCCATGCGAAACTCAAAAACTTTGTAAACATTTTTCACAAACATGGTGTCATCCAAAACACAATCACCCACTGTTTATTTGCCAAAAATCATTCATTTGGAATTCCTCAAAACCCTTGAATTAAATCAATTTCTCAACAACACCCTTAGGTGACCCAAATACTAGGAAAAGTTTTGTTTTCCATTTCTTTCCAAAATAACACTATCAACAACTATCACGCACGCAGTGATACCACAACCAACACAGAATATAACATTTCTATAATGATAGTTAATAGAAATAACAACAGTACTATCAACACCTAAGGCATAAGAAATTCATGGTTTTGCAATTTCATTCTGCCTCCCTTTACTTAACCAATTTAAAACCATAAGTATGGTTCAGAACCTGGCCAACAATTAAATGAGACAGTAACTCATATAAAACATTTCTCGCTTCACAATGGATAAGCATACTAGCTATATCATCACATCAACAGATAAGTATAAAAAGATAAGCATATGAGCTATATCACTACTACAATGGGAGAGCATATGAGCTGCATCCCTGAGTCCATTCCCCATCTTCCCTTAACCATTAACCGGTTTAGAGGTACATCCCCCATCTTCCCCTAAACCGTGGAGTACATCCCCCATCTCCTCCCATACACAAGCAATGCATATAAACACATAGGTCATATACACAATTAATCAATACATAAAGTTAATGTATTCTATCAACCGTCAGATTCAATGGTATAACATGCTCGATTAGTTTCAGTTTTCCCTAATCAACATACAAAGTCTACAACAAACAAGACTAACTTCAAGGTGACCGATGTCAACCCAAAAACCCGATACCAACAAGCTGACTAAACAACTCAATAAACTTGACACCCGTAATCCACCCACTGATGTGCCACTCAAACCACTAACCCTAGATACGGGGTTCCCTACACAAACCCCAATTTGTGGAATCCCACCGGATCTCCTAAAATCAAACCGCTCCAACACTGTTTCTAAGGGAATTACCACCCTCCATGGCTAGATAGCAAGCTTGCTCATCTCCTCAACCGAAGACCGACATGGTCAACCTTAATTACGACTACCCAGTCACGAAGGATAATTTCACCAACGCTATTCTCGTTACCCAATCACAAAGAATGTTGCCAGCCTCCACTCACAAACCATACCCAATAATTGATAACCAATCACTACACGAACACTACCCCTATACAACCGATGGGGTCACTACGGACTTGCTAACTAGCAAGGCCCAAAACACGAACCAACAACAGGTGCCGTTTCCGCTAACTCGAGATGCAAATCTCACACCCCTACGAACATTCTCACATAACCTTGCCAACACCACGCAACTCTCAAACCACCACATCTAACACATTCACCCACGGATTCTCGTTCTCAACAAATAATCATTAATGTGAATAAGGCACACAGGCCGTCACATAACTAACTCATCATACAGTACCAAGCAAGCAACAACATTAGGATCATTGACCCCATTAACAACTTCTCAATATTAAAAAGAGAGCTTAAAACCCATACATACTCCCCAGTACCTGAGGATTAAACAAACAACACTATGCATACATAAGCGATACATAAACATGGTGCCTCAGCATCCAACAGTACACCGGTCAGCAACAAAATCATCCATATAATACATTACCGGTCAACAACACAAAAGTTCCCCTCCAGGGTAATACTATCGGGCTATTGGAACTCACACAAAACTTGTGAGTTAGAGATAGATATAGATATAGATATTTATATTTTTTTTAATTTTTTTAATATACAAATTATTTGTTTTGGAAAAGGTAGTGCAGTAATTATGAGATAAGTCAAAAAATCTTATGGGTGGAGAGAAGTTAATAAATGCTGAGGTTAATTTTTTTTTTTTAAAAAACAAAAAATTAGAAAATTAGGATTGGCATATTGGAACTCCCACAGGCTATAGCGATCTCGGCTTTCCCTCTATTGTTTATTGTATTCCGGACTCGGTTCCGTGGAGGTATGTTGTTGTCTTATTCTTATTTCCATCCTTTGATTCTTTGTATTTGAGTCTTGGGGTGTGTTGGGCAGGTTCGAAATAGGTTGGTTGGGTGTTGGAACAAATGGTTGCTGTCCAGTTTTTGGCCTCTTCGCTCGAGCGAGGACCTTGTCGCTCGAGCGAGCCTTGTGTTTTTCCTTCTTCGCTCGAGCGAGGATTTGTATGTGGGTCTTCAGGTTTTCTTTTCAGACGCAGCTTTGGCTCGAGCGAGCTTTTCTTCGCTTGAGCGAGCTCAGTCTGGCGTGTCTCTTCGCTCGAGCGAGCGGTCCTGTGCTCGAGCATGCGTTTGCTTGTCTTTTGGACCTAAAGGTTGTGTTTCTTGGCTCGAGCGAGCTTTCCTTCGCTCGAGCGAGCGAGCGAGGACTATGTTTTGAGTTTTTTCACTCAAGCGAGGACTCTTGCGCTCAAGCTGTAACGACCCAGATTTTTAATTATTCTGTAAAATTTATACTAATATTATTTAATTTATAGTAATATTATTTAATCACAGTTAGGAAAATATATGATTTATTTTGTATTATTACGTGTAATTTTATAAAATAATATAATTATTAAGACTTGTGGCCAAAGTAGAATTTAATCAAAAATTAAGCAAAATTAACATCCGTTAAGATAAGTATGTATCTAAGCAAAGATTTGGCCTATCTAAGCAAGATTGGCCTATGAACACGTGGCACGCCTGGAGGACTCCATGTGTGTTGCTAGTCACAGTTTTCCTCCTATAAATGAGAGGATATGCTCCAGGTTAAGAAAGAAAGAAAAGGAAAGAAGAAAGAAAGAAAGGAAAGAAAGAAAAGAGAGGAAGAAGGAAAAAATAGTGGAAGTTGAGAAGGTCTTTGATAGTAGAAAGAAAAAGTGAGGTATTAAAGTTAAGGTGAGTTATATTATACCTTGAGTTACCAAAATGTATTTTACTTATGTTTTGACTTACCATATTTGTTTTATACAAGTTATATTTTATGAGTACATTAATAAAAGTTATGTTTTATAAAGATTTCAGTTACGTGGATTATTTTCTGAACCCTATTTGCTAAAGTGAAACCCATGGATATGTTTGTTTGTATTTTAAAGAATATTTGACTATGACCTTATAAACAATTATGTTTTATAAGTACCACCACGGGAGTCCTACTCCTTGAGAGACTTAAATAACCATTGGCCTGGCCTCTGTTTGATCACCTTGTGGTCATCTGTTTGTCATGAATCCGTTGACCTCTGTTTTGTGCGGAGCAAAATGCTGTGCGGAGCTAAGTGCTACATTATTGTGGGAGCCACCTCTAGAATCCGTACGAGCCACCTCTTGAATCCGTACCTCTGTTCGGTGCGGAGCTAAGTGCTACACTATTGTGGGAGCCACCTCTTGAATCCGTACCTCTGTTCTGACTGTCACTTCTGTGACCTGTGTTATGTTCTATTCAGTACCGTGGTTATGGTCATTTACTTACATAATTTCTGTATGTCAATTTCTGCCACTTAAATGATTTGTTTACCAAATTAACCGTAGTTATGGTTATTTATTTACATAATCTCAGTTTTGCTACTTAAAGGATTATTTGTTCCGACTAAGTTATCTTAAATGTTTTGGCCTAATTAACTATCCATGGTTATTTCGTGTCCCTTATACTCTTGGTATAATATTTCTCACTCTGCCATGTGCTTATAGTTGTTTACCAATTTTCAGGAAATAATGCAATTCAGAAATAGCTTCTGAAAAGTCTTAGATGCGGGGCTGCGGAATAAGCACACACAACACTTTTATTGATATTTTTATATGCAAATATCGGCCTTTTTGGTCAATATATTTTGTAATAAAAATAGAAGCTCCGATGATTATTTTGGTACCCTCATTTAAATATTACTTTCGCTCGCGTTTATTGATTTGTTTAAGAATTGGCCGGAGGTAACCTCAGTTACTGGCCATAACACGATGCTTAACCCTTGAGTACGGGGAGCGGGTCGTGACATGAGCGTGCTTTTGGGTTGCAAACCTGAAGCTTTGTGTTGTTCGCCTCGAGCGAGGCTTTGTGCGCTCGAGCGAGCACTCATTCGCTCGAGCGAGCCTCGAGTATATCAGTTACAGCAGCGTGTTTCTTCTTCACTTTTTCATCTCTTTTTACTTCCAAACCCTAGATCCGACTCTCTCTCTCTCTACATACACCTTCTCTCTACAAATACCCTTGGTTCTTAGGTGTGTCTACCTTAATCTCTCTGTAAGAAAGGTGGAGCTTGGTGCAGGCTACACTTTGATCCGAAAAAGTTGTACTTTGGAGCATTTTCGAGTTTCTTCATCTTCTCCTTTGGGATCTTAACTTCGAGGTAAGAATGATCTACTCCTTCTTATGAGTTTTAACATAAATATTAGTCATTTAGTATAGATGTTGAGATTTGGTGATTTGGGAAGCTAGGGTTTGAGGTTTGTGGTATATAAGAGAGGGGTTTTGTGTTTTTAAGCTCCATATGTATATGAGGTCTTGAAAATGAGGTTTTGTGGGTTTGATAGGTGAGATTTGGTCTTAGGATCAATATTTGAGAAAATGGGGAAATGCCCTAATTGAATTTAAATAATTAATTTGTATAATTAATTGGGTAATTGTGAGGACTATGAAATTGATTTGAACATCATGAAATTGGATGGAATTGGGACTAGTGGGTGTGGTCGGTTTGATAAATCACTCAACTATGGAAATTGTGATAATTTATCTGTTTGGTAAATTCATTTATCTGTCTAAAAATAACTGCTTTGGGCTATCGGTGGAGGATAGTCTTGATTGTTGTAGAACTGCATGATGATTAGGTAAATTGAAACTAATCAATTGAAATATGTCATTGAATATGATAGTGGGAAGAACACATTGTATATGTATCTTGTTTGGGAGGATGTAACGCCCTCAAAATAATACATAAAACCCATCATTTTAGACATGCAATGATATAAGAGAAATCAACACATTTCTATTCACCAGAGTAGTTCTTACAATAGTATTACATGTTAACAACAGAAGCAAATGCCCTACGGGCTTGCAGCTTTCCAAGTCAACACTTGGTTACAAAAAGAAGAGTACTAGCTTTATACAAAATAAGCCCTTGGCTTGATATACATGTAATACAAACAAAATAATCAAAAGGAGTCTTCAACTCCCCTAACCATCCAAGCTATGTCCTTGGAGGTGGCATGCTACCTGTACCTGAAAATGATGTCCCATAAAGGGTAAGCCAACGCCCAGTAGAGATATGCTAAACACGATATGAGCAATAACTAAGACATTGGCAATTGATAAATGTTTGACTCACATAAACCAATTCATATACCACTTTCATTACATGACCACAGTGTCCATATTTCATTTCATTATCCATTTCTTATCAATTTCACAATTCACAACAACGGCTCAGAACCTGGCCAACAATTTACATGAGGTAGTGACTCATATTAAACATTTCCCATTTCACAATAGATAAGCATACTAGCTATATCAACTCTTCGATAGATAAGCATATGAGCTATATCAACACTTCCATAGATAAGCATATGAGCTGTATCAACACATTAACTGATAAGCATATGAGCTGTATCAACGAAGTCCATCCCCTAGCTCATCCCCAACAATATCCGGTTTAGATGTCCATCCCCTATCTTCCCTTAAATTGTGGAGTGCATCCCCTATCTCCTCCCACACACACAACGTATATACGCATAAGTCATATACATAATCAATCAATACATACAGTTAATGTACTTTGTCAACCATCATACTCTATGACACATCCAATTGATTAGTTTTAATTTGCCTAATCATCATGCATTGTCTACAACAATCATAGCTACCCTCTACCAGTAGCCCAAGGCAATTATTTCTAAACAGATAATAAAAGCACCAACAGATAAAATATCCATATTTCCAAAAGTG